>BMAV01003084.1:87175-100202 GCA_019973955.1 Trichonephila inaurata madagascariensis
AAAAAACATAAATAGAGTGAACATATTTTTCGTTAAATATTAATTATTTAAAAAAAATTGTAAAACTTTGTAATGTTGAAAATTTTAATTTTTTTCTTCTTTTTCGTATATAAATCTATTTTTTAAAAAACAATGTACTACTTCAATTGTATAAAAATTTGAAACCATATACAGCAATAGATTTTTAAAAGTGTACCTAAAATCAAAAAATTATGCTTTGGAAAAAAAAGTGGAAAAACTAAACATTTGTAAACGTTTGTTTACATTTTTGTCAATTACTTTTTTAATATTTTAAGGTTATTTTATCAACGAACATATAAGTGTGATGCCCTTTTAGATTCATAAAAATATATGCACTATTTTTTTAATATTAAAATTTAAAAAATCGATTTTTTGAAAGTATATGATGTCTTGATTCCCTTTAGACATATCTACAGGCTAATAATTTATTTCCATGATATAAGTATTTGTTGCTACTGACACATTTGAAAGAAAAAATGAAATTCTAGATTTATGGTTTATTCCCAAACAATAACTTTAAATAAATCAAACAGTCAAGGTTATATATTTTAAAAAATAGATAATTTTCTGTTTAGTTATACACTTCTATTTCGTACTGATAAATGCAAATATTGATATCATGAGCAAAATACTTTATATATTTTAGTTTTATATATAACCAACCAAATGAAAAACATTAAGAAATATCTGCGTTTGTGTGGTTGCATATGTCTGCTTTACCAGTAAATAATTATTTTTTAGTAACTATTCTCTATATGAAAATTTCTTCAAAGAAAAGAACTATCCACTAAAGAACTATGTTACGGAGAAATCATATTATACTCTATATTCTATTATTCTATTATCATATTATACTATATTATTATTATATATATGTTCTATTTTTCTTTAGATTTTGGTTTTTCTTTGATATGGTATATGGATTAAGAAGTGTTGGGAATCTAAAATCTTATTTTTTTGACAATTTAAGATTTTTACATTTTTAAATTGTATACATTTTAACATTTCTAAAAATACCTTACTTTAACCTCTAGTGTAATTAGAAGCTCTTAAACCCTATTTTTAAATAATCATTGAAACTGGGCCATGCCCATTTGAATGGCGAAAAATGTAAACAAAGTACTTCATTTTTGCTTAAAAGTTGAACATCTGGTAAAAACTAAAACATGTATTTCTTATTGTAAACTAGCTACTTGGCGCGGCGTTGCACGGGCTTTTATTGTGTGTATAACTTAAAATTCCCTGTTTTGAAATTTTTTCGCTTCTTTTCTGTCAAATAGGTTTATTTCCCCACGGCGTTGCACGAACATTTTTAAATGCATAACACATTGTCATGGAAATTCCCCTTCCCCTATCGCTATCGTATCTCTTGAATAAGTGAACAGTGGGACATAATATTCACTCACTCACTTTGCAACTTTTTAGGCCCTGGAAACGAAAATGTACCTTTTTAAAAATAATTATATGCTGAGAAAAGTAGAAATTTTTATAATTACAAAATTTCACAACTGTATTAAATGTTGAATTAAAATTTTCGAGCATTTTTTAACATGTTCGATACACGGAAAAAAAGTTTCATACAATTATTTTTATAAATGAAGAAGTTATGAAAACTTCGAATTTGATAAGTAGTCATTAAATATTTAAAATGTAAGTACATTTTAAAAATTCATAAAAAAAAGTTTTCGGCATTTTATTTTTTAAATTACTAACTCTAAAAGATGTATGAGTTTTTTTAAAAATCATTTTCATATAAACGCATCGATATTGATTCATTTTAGAAAAAAATCTTATAATATGTAAAGTATCGTTGTTTTGTAAAAAAATCAAAAACTGTATCGTGACGAAATAAATTATCTTTCCAATTACAAAATTGCTGGTTGATTGATTGAATATTAACGTCACACTGTTCAGCTGCACGAGGGCTTTTGGCGACGGACCACGTCATTTTAAACCATGTTCCTGAGCTGGCACTCCCTCTCCTAACTACCACACCACGGGAGGACGTTTCAGCTCTCGACAGATTTAACGTGCATCGCTGCCCTACACGGCGGGTCTTTAGTGGTACTGGACTCGAACTCGTGACAGGGCAAGCCACGGTCCGATACCTATACCACTCGGCTACCGCGGCCACTACAAAATTGTTGGTGAAGTAATTAAATACGCGAATAACATTTAGAGTATTTTTAAAAAAAATCATAAAAATTAAGCGATTATGTTGTTTTGAACCCGGGTACAAACGCAAGCGCTCTAACCGAAAAATAGAACGGCGCTCTCATCGACCACTCCGTGAAATCTTCAGAAGAAAAGAAATAAAAAACCTTTAAAATAAAAGGAAGAGATATTCAATTTCACCTTGCGTTATTTGTTAAAGTTTTAATTTTTTTTTCGTGCTTCATTTTTAGGTTAATGCTTTCAAACTTCATATATAGATTGCTATAACAACTCTAATTTTTATGCAAAAAATGTAACAAAAATAATGCTTAAATAATTCTCGCAAAAAGGGAAAAAAACGAAAAACAAAATTTTTTTTTAAATCGTAACTTTTTAAGCAAGTTTTTCAATCTTTGTACAGATTACGGATAATATCATTCCACACACGGGAAAAAAAGTTTTGTGAGATTATTTTCATAAATAAAGAAATTATTAAGTCTTTAAATAAAATTTTGAGTATTTATTGAAATATCGTAAAGAAAGTTTTTGGCCTTTTTTTTTTTTTTTCTAACACTGATTCTAAAAGAGAAACGCATGAACTTTTAGTGTAGAAAATCATTTCATTAACGCGAAATCGGAACGATTTAGAAATCATTTTCATAAAAACGTATCAATCTTAACTCATTTTAGAAAAAATCGTAAAAAATAGAAAATATCATTATTTTGTAAAATAAATTATACGGTATCGTGGCGAAGTAAATGATCTTTCCGATTCTGTAATTATTTTTTGCTGAGTCTCAAAATAAAAATAGATCGTGTTTTAAAAACGTCTGGGATATAAGAAAAAAGATCGAAAAATTGGAACCGGAGGGAAAAATAGCAAAAACTATGCGTTTTTTGGTTTTTAATTAATATCCTTTAAACTAATTGCAATATCAGAATATAAATGGTCAAAACGGATTTCTCGGACCATTCCCGAGCTTTTGCTACCTTCAGCGAGTTTCTGCGTCGTGCGGTTCGTGAGAGGATACACCTAGTCCTACGCATAGTCACATAGATACGTTTGTTTACCTTTGGATTTTAATAGTGTAGATTGAGCCTTTTTATTTATTTTTTTTTATTTCCTAGCCGATTAGAAGTCTCACTGTATACATTAAAATAAATTTATCTCAAAATGTAAATTTTGTTGTTCGATGCACCTTTTCTGAGAAACTACTGTTCACAGATATGTTAATTTTTATGATATAGTTTTAAAGATGGCTAATATATATATGTACTGAAATGAGCTTTTTGTAAAAAAATCAAAACATTTATTTTTTACAATTTTTTTATCTGAAAAATGGGTCAAAGTTCACTATATTTGATAAAATATTTTATAAATTCAAAATTTGCTAAAAGCTCATTTTAGTTTTATGAAAAATGTGTACTTTAGTTGTATGAAAAATTTCAAGCATGCACATATAACAGATTTTGAGAAAAGGTACACCTAAAACAGCTAATTGAACATTGTTGATATACAGGTTTCCTACTCGCCTTCCTCTTTTCTACAATCTAATTCCTAGTATTAAGAATTTGCTTATATATTATTGTAAAATTCAATTTTGAATTATACTCTCTTGTTATACTTCTATTTATATCTGTTTATATAGTTAAGCTTTGAAATTGATCTATGACAAATTATATAGTGTTTGATCAAGGATTGTGCATATAATTGAGTGATTACAATATTATTTTGAAAAGCGAGTTGGTAACACTTTTATACCGTGATTAAACAACTCCCATAATGGCTAATAGTTTTATAGAGACTATAATCTGCTCAACAAGTTTCTGTGCATCACAAATTATTTAAACAATTCCTGTAAGTCAGTGCTTCTAAAACTTTCAATATTTGTGACCCAATTTCCAATAATAATTTTCATCGTGACCCCCTTCCTTCTACAACAAAAACGCCTTGAATGCAATAATAATACATGTTGACTCTAAAGCTACAATACAATTTTAATTATAAACCAAACAACTTACCAAGATATTAAATTTTGTGTGTAATTTTGTACATGACAAGCCCATAGTAGTCACTAGTAATTATTTAATTTGTTATTAATTTAGTATTCATAAATTAATTATCAAATACATTGTGTAGTACTGATATATTTATAAGAATATTTTAACAATGTAAATGTGTATTTTTGTTTCTTATTATGCCGGAATGTAATTTAATTTGCTTCCTTTCAGTGAATTAATATAATTTTTTAAAAAATAATATTTTATTTTCTACTTTTTTATATACTTGCACCCCCTCCCCCACGTAGGGTTATCACACCTCCGTAGAGATTTGCACTTCACAGTTTGATAAATAGTGCTGTAAGTACTTTTTTCATCTCTCTCTCAAATTTAGATCAATTATGTTCATTATCTATAAATTGAAGAATATCTCATTTTTTGTATTTTTCAGGAAGCATATTTTTCTATTTTTAATGTTTATTTCAGGATTTCAAACTAAATATTCCTTCCAACTATTTGTATACTGTTTATTTTACCTTTGTATTTTGTGTTATTACGCTAATAAATAATGTTAAGTTTTTCAGGTATTACGTTTTTCCTTATGTTTTCTGATTACTGTATTCTAAATGCTTAAATTCTCTTTTTCAACCACAAATAGGAATTAATTGGTTTTTTAAGAAAAAATATTTAATATTCTGGAGCTACGTGGATTTTTAAAAACCTATATTTTGTGGATTTAAAACAAGATGGGAATTCGAGATTTACAAGCACAACCATCCATATACAATTCCTTAAGATCCCTTCATAAGTTATTTCTTTTAGTTATGTTTGTCTGAAAACTTCCCCGCAGGTTTTATTGTATTAGTAAACCTACACACATTTAACGAAATGTTTATTGCAATCTTAAACCATAATACTGTTCTTTAATACGTTTTATTAGGTATTGTAAGAAATTGTCTAACTCTTTTAAAGCATAGTTTTCCTTTTATTGATTTCCATAGGCTTATTTATGTACTGAATGTAATTGCGATTCACTGATTTTTATATATTCTCGGCCATAATGCCGGTATCATCAAGAACCTGAGGAAAACAAGAAACGATAGACGAAGAAATACTGGGCACGCGACCAATCATTGTGAAGAGACCTATAAAAAATTTCCAAATGAAATGAATTTCCCCAGAGTGAAGATAAGAATTTTATCGCACTTTTTATTCGTCAGAAGAATGAGAATGATGTCTGAAATAAATTGCAGAAACTAGATATCGTTTTTATGGCTGACACCCAATAGCAATAAATTAATTCGATTTCCTCAGATATGCCAATTCCATTAAAGAATAAATATTGGAAATAGTATTTTTTTTATTTTGGCGAATAAGTCATTTCCAGCCTGGCAGTTATTATTTTTTTATTTTTTTTTGGTAAAAATCTAATGTATTCCCTCTCCTCTCAAGCTGTGTTACTTAATAAACATCAACATTAATAAAAAATATGTGAAAAGATGGTGAAAACGACAGTTTATATAATCTGTTTTGTATCATTCCTTTAAATGTGTTATGAACATGAAATCTTTATTTTTTGTCACTGTTATCAGAGATGAAAATGAACATTTCGAGTCCATTGTTTTGATATGTATTCGTATTATACATTAATAATGGAGAAATTAATTAAAAATGTCCAAAGAAAACAAAACAAAAAATCATTTTCCACGGTCTTGTATAATTTTATAATAAATTCATAACATAATACAAAAACATAATATTTTGAAAATATTTTATTAGAAATGCAATAAATGAAGCTGTGACTTTCCGTATTCCGTTTTCTTTAATTTTTCAATTCCTACTATTAGCTTACAGTCTCTATATATTTATTTATCTTGGCGGAATTTTCAATCTTTAATAAAATACATTTTAAAGCACTCCATTGAGCTGAAATTTTATATACGTGATTATTTTGGATGACAATACAGTAATTTAATTACAATTAACAAAAATTAATAGATTCAAACTAATTATTCAAAGAATTACAAATACAGCCACGTTGGCACCATTTTTGGCGACATAGCGACCCTTTTGGCGACTTGTGTCATAACTTGAAAAGGTTTTTTTTTCTCACGTTTTAAAGCATTCAGTAGAACTGAAATTTTATACACACGATTGTTCTGGATGACAATACGATACTTTAATGATAATTCATAAAAAATTATTTACCACTTAATGTTATGATTGTCCTATGTATGTACATATTTATATTTAATAAAAAGTAGCTAAAATAAAAATTTTCTTTGTTGATCTAAGTAGGAATTGACTTAGAATTTTTTTTATATTACTTGTTTAACTTAAGCAGAAAAATATCAGAATATTGAAGAATTTAGATGCATGTTTATTACAATGGGTTTTCCTTTTTCCACATGCAAAAGTTTTAAGTTATTTTCCATGCAGGGTGTTCCAGGATCACTGGGACAAATTTTAAGGGGAGGTAGGGGTCATATCAAGAATTCAGATTTGCATTGCAAGCTATGATCGGAAATGTTTTCGCTCTGCGCTAGGTGGCGTTCTTCGCAAGAACATTTAAGGAAACAATTGCACTACCGTATTCATTTGAGCTGTCATCGACTGCGGATGAGTATGGAACGTTTTATGAACACCGTGCTGGCAGATGTGCTCCTGATTTAAGGATTGGTGGAAGGAAATGCAGGAACAGCAGAAAAATTGTATTGCGAAAGATACCCACAGAGAGAGATGCACTGGACCACCGGATGTTTGCTAATTTTCCTCACAATGTGTGCGAATATGGATCATTGCGAGTTAATAGGCGCAGTGAGGATGGGCCACACATTTCATCACGCCATGGTATCCAACATATTTTGTTCCATACATGGGAGAAAATGAATTGGACACCTTTTGAAGGAACCCAAGGATCATGTTGGGACCCCGAGTTATTCGTACTCCGCCCCCACTATGCCTATTACCTCGTAATGATCCATATTCGCAAAAATTGTGACGCAAATTAGTAAACATCCGGTGGTCCTGTGCATCCCTCTGTGCGTACCTTTCGTGGAACAATCTTTTTGCTGCTCGTGAATATCCTTCTGCCAATCAGGTGCAGCTCAGGGCTCAACCTCGTCAATTGACCGTTGTTCAATGTTACGAGTTCCAAAACCTACAGTACATGAATTGCTCGATAGACCGCGACATCGATAAACATGCAATCAGTCAGAAAATCCAAATATTGAAGTGCTTCTCAAACTTTTAATGCTTACGACCCAATTTTCATGAGGCCCCACCCCCCTCCGTGCAATAACAATGTATAGAATTCAATTATAATGTACTTGGACGCTAAAGATACAATACAACTTTAATTACAAACCGTACACATTAACAAGATAAGTATTAACTTTTGTATATAAATTTGTATATGAAACACAAGGCCACTAGTAACACAAGTCACTAGTAATTATTAAACCTGTTCTTAATTTAGTACTGATAAATTAATAATCAAATATATTGTGCAGTACTGATACATTTATAAATGTATTATATCACTGTAAATTAATCAGAATGTATTTTGTTTTGTTTCTTTTCTGTAAAATAATAATTTTTGTAAATAATCTTTTATTTTCAAAATACTTGTGCCCCCACGTAATGTTATCATGCTTCTTAGGGGGTGCGTCCTACAGTTTGAGAAACGCTGAATTATTGTCTTCTACCTAAAGGTGTTTTAGTGTAGGTAAGGTATGATTAAAAGCGTGGTAAGTATGAATGTATGAAATGCATTCACAGAAAAAAATTATAAGCATTTCACTCCTTGAAGGTATTCATTCGAGCTTAAATATGGTAAAAAAAAGCACAATTACCTGCTTCATTAAATCTGTGACATATTACCTTTTAAAACTAAAATGTATTCCTTAAAATTAGAACTTTTAGTGCTGAAAGGGATCCCTTAGTTTCCCACCTATTACTAATAATGGAATTCACATCTTAGAATCAAATCGAATCTTTACTATGTTAATCTTATTTGGCGACAGAATCGATGGTAAATTCCTCAGAAGCAATTACAAAAGTGTATTAAATCATTCCGCTTAGGATTAAGAACTCGTATGGATTTAATGCATAGCAATTATTGATAATAAGAGGCATTTTGTTAATATTCCAGTAATTAGAATGGATTTACTTAAAATTGGTGCCTAACTTTGACAAACTCGGTAAAAGAAACGTTCAACCAAACAGATATAAATGAAGTGAGATAATTAGATTACATTTTACTACAAAAGTGCAAGATTAGTTTCGTGCCGATTTTAACAAATGTATAAGCGTTCCCCAAATAAAAAGTGAACACGGGTGATTGCGTCAGAATTATTGCAGCTATAGAAGTACCTTCAAAGAGGGATATAAAGGTTGGTAGGAGGTGTACTCCATATACAGTGTTCGATAGTTAAACCATTTTGCGGTACAGGAAATTTATCGAAAGTAAAGTCGTTCTATACATGGATGCAACCATACTGAAACAATGCGCGTTCTTACGGTTTCTTATTGCATAAGATGAGCTTAAGGTGGACATCTATCGGCGAATGGTGGTAGTCTTTGGCGTGCAATGCTTAGGTCGAAAGGCTGTTAAAAGTTTTCATAAGGAGAGACGAAGGATATCAGATCTCCATGACAATGCCCTTTCCCATATATCCCAAGAAACGAGATAATCTTTTAAAAAAATTCCAAAGGAAAGTGTTTGAACACCCACCATACAGTCCAGATTTATCACCCCGAGGACTCTCCTACTTTTTTCCATTTAAGAGAGCATTACTTTCCCATTTGGATGATGAAGTGAAGGAAGCTGTACGAAATTAAACACGACCTTTCTAAATCAAAGACATAGACCTGCTGCAGAAGCAAGGGGACCTGTGTTTCAACATACATGGTGATTTCGTTTGATTTCCAGTAAAGGTGTTCTTTTTATTTAACTTATCCACTTTTCATTTGGGCAACCCTTATAGTAACGATGGAAAGGTATTCGCATGTAAAGTAAAAACGTTAAGAAATTACGATTGAAAAATTAGCCGTTTTTAACCCGGCATCACTCGCGTGAAAAAAAAACGATCGAAAGTTCTCGCGTAGGGTGTCTCATACCTAAAAGTGTTAGCAGTCTGTTTTTACCATAAAATTTGTGTACAAAAGTTAAGAAGGGAAAAAATTAGGAAATAGAACATGTTTATTATATTTTTCACACGTAAATTTAATGTTTCTGTTCTTTTTATAAGGACATTCAGTACATTGTTTATACGCTATTTTAATCTCGTCGTGAGTGAGTACGATGTTTTCACTAGATCTTATTATTTTTTTTTTTAATCTGTATCTTTTTAAAACTAAACTTAGAGGAGTAAACTTCTCCATTCGTTAAATTCAAAAATTTTGAATTATTTTCACTTAATGTTCCAGTCACAGTTTTTCTTTTTTCAAAAGCTCATCTGAAAGATAATCAGATAAGATGATGTAGATAAGATTTGTAGATAAGATATTGCACCAGTTGTCTCCTTTAAAATTACGTTCTTTCCCAAATTTTTTTTGTGTATCTACATATAAAACATTTATTTTCAACAGTGTCTCCCTCTTCTAAAACTGGATCAATTTCAGTGAAGGAATCATACTTTTTGTTATATTCTTCATCATTTGATTCTTCCTCGTCATAACCGCGAAGAGAATTTCTTCATTCGGAAAAATACTGTTGTACTCTATCTATTAAATACTATATCTATTCAATTACTTAAATATCACATTTCATAACTGCAATAATACGCCATAGCATAAGGAAGATTTTAAACGTGCTTATGCATTCAGAACTGTAACGGTGATTCACGCGCAGGGTATGACATACCCGAAGAGGTGGTATCGAAAAATATATATTTAGGATTCACCTACAAGCTAAGACCCCTCAAAGAATATGACCTTAAAGTCTGCTGCAAAAGAAACTATCTATTTTTTTTAAAAAAAGGTTTAGAAGGAGCGTTGAAAAAGTTAGACAGTAGGTATGACATACCCTGCGTGAGAAGTGCCGGGTTAAGATATCGGTAAATTTAACTCACCCGATTTGTGTATTTCTTCATGATATCTCTGAATTCATTCAAAAGCAAAGAAAAAATTGTCGTTAAAAATATAAAAAATTCAATAGATAATTCCAACTACTTTTTAGTTTCTAAGGAATGAAAAGAGGGCATAAACTTGAGCGAGTTTTTATTATCGTCGAGCTATAAAACAACACAAGAAATTTGGAAACTCTCTCAAGCGACGAGGATGATACCTGAGCTGTCACCTCTCCGAGCTTCCACACTACACCAACCGGCGAATTTTGAGCATCAACAAATTTAACGCGTGTGCATTCTCGTACATAGTGGGTCTTCAGTGACATAGGACTCGAACCTGTAACATGCCGGACACGAGTTCATAACTACGAGTATAACCACTCAGCAGCCACGGTCACAAGGCATAGGCATGATCTAACGTTTAAGTTCCCGTGAAGATCAACCATGGAGAATCATAGCCAAAAAAATAATACCAATGTAGAAAATAATTCTAATTTGATTATAAATTTCGAAGCATCCCAAAATTGTATAAAAAATCCGTTGATAAGAAATAAAAATGTATTATGTAATATCAATAAATACATGATTTAAAATTATTAATACTTATTTTTATAAAGTAATTTTGAATGAATAAATTAATTTTAGATTCACGGAATGAAGAAAATAAATTCTATTTTTCAAATAGTTATAAAACTTTTGGATTAATAATTAAAAAAGGAATACTTTTCTCATAGAAATATTTAAACTTTTTTAATTTAAAAATAATTATGAAATGATTACTTTTTATTTGACTTGAATAAATTTTAATTCAGGGTTAAATTGAGAAGCGTATATATATATATATATATATATATATATATATATATAGTAAATGTCATTTAAACAATATCTTAGTTATTTTTACCAAGTTGTTTTGTTATTAACCAAACTCACAAATATATGTTGACAAAATATAAAATTGTATTAATAGACACAAGAGATGGCTTTGTGTACCGATTGCTCTAAATTAGTGCATGAAATAAACTAATACACTTAATCGTTTTTCTTTACTTATGATATGGCTTAATCTACTTCTAAAATTATGCCAAAAGTTTTAAGCCGCATAGTTTTTGCTTCAATTAGATTATAATAATAGTTAGTTCAAGTATTATTAAATTCCCAACATGTATATTTTCCAGCATTAATTATTAAGTTATTTTGACAACCTTTACTAAGTGTGACAAAATAGGGATATATTTTATCTATCAAAAACAACCTCCAGAATATATATCTATAGTATTCATGAAATTGTGGAGCTAGTGGGTCTAATTGCACCTTCCAACTAGAACTGAGCCGAAGATCACAGGACCGTAAAATTGGAAGGGAGGAATTTGGAACGGTCAAGTGAAAGGGTGCGGTCATCAAAATATCGAATGGCTTCCGGAAGGGAAGGGTCATAGAAGTGGACAGTGGTCAGAGACGCGTGACTTGACTTTCCGGTCTCTTGAGCAAGGGTTTAGATATAGGTCTTCAAGCACGACATTTTCTGGAAGTTAACCAAAGTGCTGAAAATAATTGTTCTTTAGAGAACTTTAGAACGAGAGATTTTTAATTGAAAACTAAGTGGTTTCTGTGATTAAAAAATAATTCAAATACTTAATAATTAGATTAAATTGTCTTTGTGTACAATTGTCTTTGCACATGAGCAAATAGCATATTCAGTCTTTTGCAGTAATATTATATAACACTATATTGCCCAAGAAATTCATTTTGACAGCTTTTTAATTTCAATTAGAAAAGCAATTATGCATATAATGACACAATTTCTTAGAATTTTCTTAGAATATGTTTTTTTTTCTAAGTGAAGTAATTTTATATTGTTAATATTTACTAATAACTTGTTATATGACTGTAAATAAAAAAAAAATATTAAAAATGAATTTTAAACAAATTTCTTTACTCATTAATTATTCTTTCACAATGCAATCATTTTGACTGTTTTGGGGCAATATAGGTATATACTAAGTTTCAGTCTTTCTAGTGTTAAAGTAATAAGAAACTTTTATAAATCCTTTTTAAATTCCCTTTTTGGAAGTTTCTTGTGCTTAATTTCTGTCATAGCATAAGAATATATGACAAATTACCTTTTAATTTGTGTGTCCTTATTTTTTAATCGTATTTTTTTTCATAAACGGTTTTCCAATATCGCCAGTGAACTATCCCTTTGCTCTTAAAATCCAAAATTTAAAAATAGATACTATTCAATAAAATTTTTATTAGGAGTCAGTTGAACTTTCCAGAAATTATTGAAATACGGGGGCATATTTATTATAGAATGTAATTATTATGGAAATGGCACTAAGAAGAACCCCAGACTCTATTTCAATTAACACTGTTACAATTGGTTATCTGCACAGTTAATTCTCAGGCTTTCTTCCATCCAGCCAAATTGGCACTTTAAGCTAGAAAAACTTCACCCCTACCAAGAGTGTAGCTACCAAATAGTACATATGTCGTTGTTTGTAAAAAATGCAACACCAAGAATGAATCATCAGAATTAAATGAACTTTGCAGCAGATATCAATTATAGAATGTTACATAATATAATAAAATTTCAGAGCCACCACGCATATGTGGCGTGTGCAACGTTCTCTGAACTGATGTTGAAAGCATATAAATAGAGGGCTGTAGCGGGACGTTGAAAATAGTTAATGATTATACGTTAGTGGCGAATATTTAGTAAATCCTAAGTATGCCTCCACGACGAAATAAGGAGAAATTCCAACAACTTACGGAGTTTG
>BMAV01003084.1:109576-149138 GCA_019973955.1 Trichonephila inaurata madagascariensis
AAATGGATGTTTGTATATGTGAAATCGCATCACTCCTACACCGTTCAACGGATTACTATGAAAATTGGCATGTATGTGCATTTTTCTGCGGAGAAGGTTTTTGTGCTATCTTCTTTGAAGCAGCTCTCCACCAGGTGGTGCTACAGCATTTGAACT
Organism: Trichonephila inaurata madagascariensis; assembly: GCA_019973955.1. NCBI lineage: Eukaryota > Metazoa > Arthropoda > Arachnida > Araneae > Nephilidae > Trichonephila > Trichonephila inaurata. The sequence continues at coordinate 109,733 of BMAV01003084.1, forward strand.
TCTGCATCGTTCAATCAGTCACCTAGTTGCCAACATGATCGCCAAAAGAAAAGAAATTTGGTTTAGGATAGTTTCTCTTTTAATGTTAATCTAAATATATATATTCAAATAGATGTTTGTATGTATAAATTCACTTTACTTCAACACCGTTCAACAGATCACTATGAAGATTGGCATGTATATGTATTTTTTTGTAGAGAAGTGCTCTTTGTTGCAGTGGGTCTACAGTATATCAACTTCTACACCGTTCAATCAATTAGCAAGTTGCCAACAGGGTCGTTAAAATGATGCCAACTTAGCTTGATCGCCAACATTTTTTTATGTTTCCATTGAATCGCCTTTATAATGTAAGTAACGGCATTGCTTGCGAATCTTGCAATTTTAACATAACATAAATACAACAGAAATTAATATTAATACATCACACATCCAAATATAAATTATTACACTATTTTTAGCGTTCATTACTCAAAATCAGCTTAGGAAGGTGTTTTCAAAAATCGACTCCCAAGAGAGTTACGGGGCGTATTAAAAATATCCTTTTTATCGGCTATTAGATCTGCATATTTAAAATTTAACAAATGATTTACGGTTATGGTTTTTTTTTTTTCAGTTTGTTTATTAAAAAAGCGTTTTTTTTTTTTTTTTTTTTTTTTGTTTAATTTGCAATTCACGTAAAATTACCTCATTAAAAGCTTCTTAATTCTTCAATGTGTATTGTTTAATTTTTCAATTCACCCGTGCGAAGAACGGGTATACCAGCTAGTAATATATAATTCCTTTCCAGTCCCACCAAATGCATAGTAGAACCTTCCTGGTTTGGCCACCATTTGAGCACCTTCATCGCTCTCCGCCTGCGATGGTTTTAGCGCAATGTTGTCACATGTGGCCCATTTCTCATCCTCAGTCACCATCCGCTTAAGAAATAAGTCACTCTCATTCCGTTTAGCTAAGGATGCACAGATAAAAATTCGATCCACTATCTTTTTTGCTTCAATTGCTCCCAATCATCAAGCTTTATTTTGAATCCAGCTTCGTGAAAATAGTTTAAAACTATTTTATGGTCAATCTTTAGCTCCTGGGTAATGCTATGACTACTAACATGATGACCAACTTCGATCATTTCTGTGATTTTATCGATATTTCCGACGACGGGTACACCTGAATGGAATCGACGAAACCAAAACTGTACGTAATTGACTGTTACAGTATCGGAACAATAAACACCAGTCACGATTTTAGCCGTCTGGTTTCATTTTCACTCTTATCAAAACAAACTGTAAAATGTACCGAATTTTCTCTTTGTTTACTTCCATATTAAACATCTTGTAACTCACAACAGAATGGACCAAACAAAAATTGCAATATAATAACTTATTGTGAAATGTCACTTTTCCAAACAGATGTTAACCAATGTCACCTTTCAGATTTATCTCCAAAGAGATAAATCTGAAAGTGTATACCTTACGAGATATCGATCACTATAGTCATCTGCAAAAAAATTATGGATTTCTTTTTTCACAATCTGATGTAAGACTAACGAAGTCAGATAAGATCCATAAAATCGTTCACGCAAGCTCAAAAAGTTTTCTAGAGAGGTCCATGCATCTCAATATACACTCGGCAAAGCTTAGCCAACCTGACACATGCTGCGACGATCCTTTTGTTCATCGAGAACAAAAGGCACTTGATGTGATCACAAACAATACATAAGAGTGCGGTCTGAGATGCTTTGTTATTTTCGAGGGCTGGAGTTAGTTCGGGTCTAAAACCCACATACTAACGATGAGTGGGAAGCACGTGCCATTCCATCAAATTTTGACATTTTTTCCAGCTAGTATAATTCTAAAAAGCAAAGGGTAGTAAAGGAAGAAGCTGAAAGATTACAACCGTCCTTTGCTTGTTTGTACCCCATTTAATAGCCATAACAGTCAATATGCGATGAAGTCCACTGAAAATGGATATAGTGGTGCAGCGATATAAGTTCCAGCTTGTGTAGGCTAAGGAGGAACCAGTATCGTCACCAACAAAAAATCAGGTTTCAAGGTGTTGGAACGAGTTACGACTATTGAAAAGAATCCAAAGATCACCGTAGATCATCATCTACTTCAAAACGTATGCCTGTTCAACACATATAAATTCAATACTTACTATATGCATTCATTACTGTTCTACACATATCTGTTCTGTACTTACATTGGTGGTACATAACATTGTGAAATGACATCAATTTCATCTTTTGTTTTATAATTCTAAATTGTACAAAATACAATTTATTTAGTCTATTCTACATATAACTCAAAAGCACCCTATTCTTTTCAGACAGCAGTCTGCAAAAGTTTCGATATTTCTATCTTTGACACTTATTCGAAACTATAATAATAAACCAACAAGAAAACTTCAAATGAATATTCAACGAAACAATGCCAAACACAACATGTACGTAACTATCTCACCGATCTTCATTTCATCGTCATCTTTTCCGCTTGAAATGCCGTCATGTACAATCACAGAAGCCAAACTTTTGCAGAACAATCTTTTATCAAAGAATAATCTATGGCTTTTATTCTTTGAATCTTATTATTATCATAGACTTTGTTGTATATTGATATCCTCGTTCAATGCAAGCATTCTTGTCCTTTCATTACCAGCCAAAAATCTTTACTCCTCCTCAATATACTCTTGTTCGCACCATTTCCCATGGGAGACTCTGAGTACAAAAGAAGATCACTTTTAATGATAGCGAAACCATCCCATCGATTCTTGGAGAAAATAATCTAATAAACTACCTTTAATAAAGGATCCTCAATCCAGAAATCACACCAATGCCTTTGTATTCAATAAACTTTGGGGCAAGTTATTCAATGAGCCAAGCGTATGAATCCGAGATAAAGTCAGTCCCCGTTAAAGGCTATATTCATTTATATACTTAAATGGTGTTTAGATGTGCTTTGTTTTTATGCTGGGAAAGAGAATAAATTTATATTTCACAAATGTGTATAGAAAAGTCTACAAGAGTCTGTAATAAATTTCTTTGGGGATACAACGGAAGAGCATATAATAGTAGAAGAAAATCGAGGAAGATCTAAATTAACCGGAACTTCATTTAAATTAAGCAAACTGAAATTAAGCAACTTGTTTAATAAAAAAAGTATAAAACTTAACTGGTTTATCTCTAATCTATAAATTATCAAATAATAAGAATTCCCTACTTTGTTTCAAAAAATATTTCTAAAGTACCTGTAATTGTAAAACTTGGGATATATACTGTGAAAAATCTCAGAAAGGCATAAGATATTCCTTAAGGCATTAAAAGACTTCAAAGCAAAATGTATAGGACTTGTACCATTTTGACAACAATTAATAAAAAGGAGGATAATGTATATAAAAAAAAGGTTGCTTGTTCGAAAAACCTGGATTATTTACTCCAGAGTTTACTCGTTTACATAGAGGGAGAGAGTCTTTTAAGAGGTAATGGTCTACTTCTATCAAAATGTACCCTATCACACCTGTTAAAAATACGACTCAAATTTTCTAGATGGTATCCTGATCTATTGGATATCCTAATCTATATCCAATTCTTTTTATCTACTAAAATAATTTGAAGACATCCTGACATGCTCTCAATAATGAGAATAAAGTCTCAAACATTGTGATGGAACTATTCGTGATCCTTCAACTAATCATCTTGGGAAATCTTTGGGCTCTCAATTCGCGTTATTCAGGAACAACCATTCGGAAGAAGAAAAACGTGATATTCAAATTAACTTACTATATATAGTCGAGGTTTTCTAGCTAGAATAGAGAATAGGAGAGGAGATAAACCCAAAATCAGGCGAGATTGTTACTGACAGGTATCTTATTTGAATTATTGTGATTAAAGACTTATATTAGGAGGAGGCTTTAAAGTGACGATTGTTCACTGAAATTAAATTGATATTAGATTAAATCGGATGATATATTACATCCTATAAAAAGTAAGGATCGAGTTTGATAGTTTTTTAATATTTCGTGTATTACCGTGGTTGTCCCACTTTCGCGGTTAGCACCGAGACATTCTCTTACTGTTATTAATTGAATTTGTGTTGTTTTATTGTGTGATAAATAAATTCATTGTTTCGATCATAGCGAGTGTTTCTCCCCTACCCCCACATGTCTAGGTGCGCAAGAGAGAGGTGATAACCTCACACAACGTGTTCATGGTAGTGGGACAAAGCGGTTGAAATGGCTAAGGAAATATTCAAAAAGCTTGAAAACAATACAATGCCGTGACGTGTTCAATAAGGTATCATGTTACTAAAAAGAAAATCCCAGATGTCACGAAAATAACGCGTCATAAAGTTTCGTTTATATATCTGAAAGCCCCGTAATTTACTAGTAAAGGAATCCATTAATGAAAGAATAGGACATTCATTTTTATAATGCCTATTGTGGATTAGGAATCTATTCATTTGCCAAACGTTGTTCTCTTTTTCTTTATTATTTGCGCACTGTCAAGTCTAATTACAGTATTTAAGAATTCGATTGCCCCCATCTGGTATAGTGGCTAGTGACGCTGACTGCTGTGCTGTTGGGCCTGGGTTTGAATCCTGGAGAAGGCATGGATGTTTGTAAGTGCATAGTGCCTTCGCGGCATAGGGGTACTCTAAATAGCCGTCAAGCCGCAAGTCCTCTTGTGAGGTGGGTGGAAGAGGAAGACAGGTAGGAGGCCTCTAACCACCCCCAGGGTGTTCTCCTCCCAAATTGGGGTGGAACCGAGGAAAATCGTACTGTCACCTGCATGGGGCCCAAAGCTAAGGTTAACGACAGGCGTGAAAATCTAGCCCTTATTCGCGATAAATTTCGTGGGCCTTGATCTATTACTACTGTCGATTAGGAGGCATAAATAACCACAGCAACAGAATTGGATTAACTTGAAACTGTGCTGACTAGGGAAGAATATTCTTTAATAAAGAGTCCAGTTTCCAAATGTGTTCTGAAGCCGAATGCATACGCATTAGAAAACGTCTACAACAGAGTAAGAGTTCTACCCTTATAAGCACACGCCACACAAAATTTTAAAAAAGTTCGCCAAATTTCAAAAAACTTTCATTGTACATAGTTTTTCTGTCATGCCCAGAAAAATTCTGGATTATCTTCATTAATCTAATAATTAGAGAAAAAAAAGCTCCTGAAATACTAGATCCAAAATGGTTCCAGTAAAGACACTGAAACTTTCTGAATTAATACACAGCTGAAAATATCAATAAATATTTAATTAAAGAAAATATCTATACATGTTTGAGGCCAATTAAATCGACCCGATCAAGTCTATATGATTCTTTTAAAAAGCAAAGAATGAATGACAAAAAAGAAACTATAATTAGCAATTAAATTGTTGCAATGGTCAATATCTTCTTGCACTCAAGCAGAATCAAGGGGATTGCTACAAATTAAATTATACCCCATTGTGGAAATAAAACATAAACCAAGCACATGAATTGCAATCGGCATTTTATGCATACTGCCCGTGGCATAAGTGAAAAATTTTATAATGCAAACATTGATAATGGATTGAATTTTAGCCAATGTAATAATTTTCTCTAAATTTAAAAAAAAAATATTAGCTAAAATTAATTCACACAAATCTACCCACTTGTGAGAAATGCCCTACTCAGTAATATTTAAAATTAATTTTTCTATGCTATGAAATAAAAATGTCTCATTCACAAAAATTTCTCTGTTCTTTAATTTGGATCAAAATTATAAGAAGAGAATCTAAATATTTTCGAAATATAAAACATTTGCACAAATAAAATAAAGCTACTCTTTTTTTTTAAATTTTAGTTTGCTTGAACTAAAATTATATCATTTTTTAAAATTAGTTTAATGATAGCACTTACCAGTCTCTATAGAAATCTTCTCAAGCTTGAAATTTCCTTTTTGTTTGTAAATAAATTAAATAGAATTCTTCGCTTTTAGAAACATTTCCTAAGCAACTAATGAAATTTACGCAACGCAGATTTAAGCATCAGACCATATTTTCTAAGTTATATAGAAACTTCAGTTAACTATTATTGATTGTCTCATTCCTGCGAAATTGATAACATCTATTACTTAGCGTTAAATTAAAATGAAAAGTATTCTTAATATATCATTTTAAAGTTAAGTGAAATACTTTCCCCAAATTAATATTAATACCTAGGGATTTTATGTGTGACGAGTTTACATAGATATTATTAAGAGACATGATACTTAACCATTATTTTCAACCCAGCTTAAGTTAAAATTGAGTGTGTGTGATCAATATAAATAAGATATCTTCGCAGTGGTTCATTTTTGTCCGATTCTATTAAATAGGGATTATAATAAGATGCATTTTTCTTGTATCTTAAGGTGTTGCGTTTTAATAAATTTAAAAGTATTCATAACTAATAATGTAATATGTTTTTTGTCACTTATTACCTACATAATTAGCATAATAAAAATTCTTCAAAAGTTAATGCATTTAAATGGACGTAAACGAATTTACACCGTTTCAAAATTAATTAACTGAACTGAATTCAGTGGCGCAACAGCCCATGAGAAAGCCTACTGTGCCTATCTCAATCTACGTGATCTCCGGCTCTGGGGTTCATGAGAAGATGTTTTCACATTCAAGCGCTCAGTTTGACGTGAAAGCCCACAGCGTTTATTTCCCAAGCGCAGGTACTCATTTATCGATATCCTGAATGGATAAAAGGTCGAGTTGACCTTGCCCAGCCGGGGATTTGAACCTCGGACTTGTGGCGTAGAAGCGCGATAAACAACAACTCAGCCACCGGGCTTCTGCAATTAAAATTCTTACAAATGGAACCACTTAAACTAAAAAGAAATATATACAACTTTATATAAAATTTTTAAAAAATTATTATTTACTAAAGTATGCTGTAGAATTATTATTTAAAAAACATCAGAGCAAATTAAAAAATACTTCTTTAATAATAAAACAAGGTTTTTCTCTTACACATTTTACTACATAATATACTCCATATCCGTGTGAATTTTTTAAAATACGTGTGTGGAGGGGGAGGGGAATAGGAAAACTATATTTTATGGGTTCATTTCTAACTTCATGTTCATCCACCATCAAGAAACATTTTTCACGAAGATAAAAATAGCATATGCATGGGCAATCGAACTCAGATGACGTCATGGAACGAATCTTAAGTACTCGGGATGAGGATGAATATTTCAGATTTCGAAACCATCTACTAAACCCTTGACTTGAATTTCTTTCTCGTCAGTATGGAGAGTATACTGAGTTCTCTATTCTGACATGCATACAGAATGCGAAACACTCAAAACTTGTTATAACGGTCTTCTACCATTTGAAGACGCTTCCAATTGCTCATTTCAAAATAAAATGTCTGTTTCAATGACTATATGCATTGCAAAACATTAAACTTTTTCAAAGTTTTCTGCAGATATATGTATATTAATTCTGTATACCATTCCGTTAGCATATTTCAGGAATATTCTATATAGATAAAAGAAGAATAAATGATGTGTTATTTATTTATTTTATTCTTTTGATTTCAGATAGACAAAATAAAAATACACGCATTTCTTTATTTAAGGGGACATGGTACGATTTACGGAATTTTTTTTAATTTAATGATTTTCACAATTTTTGTGGTTACCTCCTATGTGTATGTATGATGTAAAACAGATTTCTTGAAGCTTATGAAGTGATTTTTAAATGCTACTTCTCCTACAAAAATTGACTTACATATATAAAATTTGATTTACAAGTACGTTAAACTATGTATAACAAAAGTTGGTATAGATTTTGTAATAACATGATTAGAGTATTCGTACAATATTTCTGTTTGTGAATGCATATTGAAAAAATTCCTTAATAAATGTGCAAATTCTAAATTCAATTATTTTTTAAAAAATAAGTATTGCTTTGATTGAAAAATACATACCAAATTTTGTTCCATGTAGTATTAGCAACAAGTTAAAAAACTTTCCAAGTATTAGGCACAATAGAAAAAAAGCCTTAGCATTTTAAATGAAGACAAACTAGTTATTTTATTTTTCTAAGGTAAATTTGTTTAAAGTTTTGATTTGCCATTGGAAGGTGAATAAAAACAAACGTAAAAGTTATCATAACTCTGCATTTTTTAACCGATGGATGATAATAATTACCAGTGACCCCACATGAGCTTGTCATATGTAAAATTATATATCAAAGTTAACACTTATCTTGATAATTTTTTTTTTGTGTGGTTTATAAATAATCCCTTAACTGCCGATTAAAAGTTACGTGATTCGCTTCCCATTGCCAACCGTTTTTCGCGTAGGTGCGCGTATGTGATGTATTGCGGAGTGGAGGAAGAATAAAGAAGCAAATAATATCTGAAATAAGTAAATCCTTCGCAAACATTGTCTAAGTCCTTTTATTGTATTCCAAAGCCTTCGGAATAATTTATAGGTAGCAGTGCACAGAAAAGATCATATTTCGGAAAGACGTATATATACGTTCTGGGAAATCAACACTTTGGCTGTGCAAGACGTTTATATACGCCGGTGGCACTTAAAAGGTTAAAGTCGTATCGTACTTTTAATGTCAAAGTGTAAAAGCGACGAGGGCGGCGCGATGAAAATAATGATTGAGTATTGGGTCACGAATATTGAAACTTTGAGAAGTACTGATTTATGACGTTTCTTGCCATTCACAATTTGTGATCCTATGGAATTACAGCTTTACCCTCAAATTTAACTAACATACTCGAATGCAACATTGCACATCAGAAAGATTCATAAATAATGAAGTCTATTGCAGAACTATATTTTCATTTTGACCTTTATTTGACCTTTATTTTTATACTTGTTACCTAATTTAAAGATTCTTGATTTCTAAGTTAATTTTTAGGTTTTTAAAAAATATTTTCAAGAAAAAAAATTGAAAAAAAACAAAACTGTAATTCCGATTAAATCTTCATTATTCTTTTCTCTTTCTGATGCGCTATTTAAGGATTGCAATATCGGATCAAAAGTTCAATACTGATATTCGGTATTCTTCAGATCTTAATACCCGGATACCGGTTTTAATACCGGTAGTAGAAATTTCGGAAAAAGAAAGAAAAAACAGGTGTTTCTTCGTTTTATTTGCCAGTTTTATTAGAAAGTGTAAATATCACAAACAATAATTTGTAACTTAAAAAACTATAACGGTATATAAAGAATCACAAAAAAGTTAAGGAACATTTTATTTATTTAAATCATAAAAAAATTTAAATATCACTATTCAAGCTGTGATACTATTACAAATTTTTGAAATATAATCTTAAGTCTAACTCATTATTAACTTATTTTACTTCTTTTTTAATGGATTATTTTTATGAGTATATATATTATATATAATGAATCTCTGAAAAACATATTGAACCCTAAAGTATGATATGCAAATACAATGTGAATAACGAACTCCCAATTGAAAACATATCTAATTAGTACTAAAAAAACGGTATTTTAAACTGTGAATACCGGTATTACACAAATGAACAAATTGCTAAAATTCCAGTATTCGATATCCCGTATACCGGTATTGGAATCCCTAACGCTATTTCATTCAAATCGACACACTAGTTTATATTTGCGGAGGAAAGAATATTTCATAGCATACAAATTACGCTTAAGAATTCAAAATTGTTAAGTAGCGAACATTTTTTTTAAATTACGATAATCATATTTTAGATAAAATAAGAAATGAATGGTTATGATGCAACAATCAGTTGAAGCTCAATTCATTTTTTACAATTTATTTTATACACGTCAATGAAGCATATGGAATGAAAAAAGAGCAAAATAAAATGCATAGTTATTAAATCAACTTTTTACACTCATCATTAAGAATACTTTATAGGTTATGGGTATAGTAAAATAACCTGATAATATAATCAAAAGATTTCAAAAAATTTTTCCGTCAAGTAACTTCGTCAAGAACCTGATATGTTTCCCCCTTATTTAAGAATCAACTATCCATCAATACTTCAAACAATTATCAAGTAAATTAAGATGCAAAAATGTCGGAATTGAGCTCCCAAAAAGCACCCAAACAATTGTATTTAATATATATTTTACCTGAGGTACTACTAATGACATACATGCATTCGAAGTGGTAAACAAATATTGTCGGTGTTTTCTCAATTTTTTCTTAAATTTCAGATGTACGAGTCAGTTATTTATTTAAAATGAAAGTAATTCATCGTATTTAAAAAAGTTTTCCTTCCAGTTTAATCTCAAATGATTAAAATAATGCAATTATCACTGATTTATGTAAAATAAATATAATTTAGACCAAATTTAATTTTGGCGTTTACTCTCGTTGTTTCACGTTTTGTTAATGTATCTTTCTAAAAAAACCTCACTTTTTTCTTGGAGAAGTTTAAGAAATTGTAGGAAAAATGATGATAACTATACAGTATTTACATTATTATTAATTGTGTTCTTATTTATAATAGAATAAAAAGATTAAGATTGCATATTGTGCATTTCTTTGAAATTATTATGAAAAGTTTTAACTTGATTCTTTCTCTGTCGAATGGGTAGATTGGGCTGAAAGGATATTTCAGGATCAAGTGAAAAAAATATTCAATAATACTAAATGAAGAGTAATAAAATTAAAGGTAAGTTTTTCTCCCAAAATTGGGCAGAAAAAAAAAGATGTATTTAGTAAATTGCAGTATGTTCTAAGACGATTACCTTACGAGGAGGCTTTAGAGACTTCTTTAGAAGGTTTTCTTCATCCTATCCAAGGATAATGTAGGAAAGTTACACGGAAATGACGCATTTGACAGAGACTGAGCCTTCCATACACTTTATGCAAAATTGTAAAAACGGATTTGAAGGACTATATTCTAATGTGTAATCACAGTTCCGGATAAGGAAAATATATTTGAGTTCCTATTTGTGCTTCTGTTTGAATTAGGCTATTAAAACTTTATATGTGTGCTATTTATTTCTTGAAAGAAGATAATCTATTCCATTTGAAGACTTCCAAAAAAATTGCGATTACTCCGAAAGAACATATATGCATGTACCTTTCTGCCGTTTGAAAGCTGTTCAACCACGTGATATTGGAGTACAAATATCATCAGTCACCGTAATTCCATAGTAGCTGACATGGATCTGACTTGAAATGCGACGAATTTAGGATAATTTTCTAATTTCTAAAAGGGATTAATTTAGTTTTCTATAAACTTCTCTTAATTTATCAATAGTTTTCTTCAAGTTCAAACTTCTTCTGGTATCAAATAAAACACTAGCGCTTATTTTTGCAAAAACATGTCAATCTGGTAGTTTGTAAATTAATTTGTTTACTAAAAAAATACTTTAAACTTAAATCAAACCTTGGAAGATTTTAAACTCACTCATAAAAACTTAACACACAAAGCAACATTTGGAGAGAATGTTTTTATGATATCCAAGAATTTTCTCGTAATGAGTAAAATTGAAGCTAGAAAGGTAGTTAACGCAACAAAACAAGCAAATAAATTCATTTCTGAACGCTGAATTTATTATGTTCTAAGTGGCATAATGGCTGATAGTAGCTTATTAAGGAAAAGGGATAAATTCAAAAGCAAAGAGTGCGAAAATTTAAGCTTTTACTTTCTCTACAAATTGATAGTGGACCGAGTTCTATCTAAGATTTTTATTATTTATCTTATTTTGAATCGAGTACATGCTTGTCAGGTTCGAAATGGCTAAATGAAGATAACAATACATAGAGTAATTATTCATTTTCTCAGACAATGACGTTCCATCAGGAAGGATAAAAAAACCAAGTGGCACACCAACAAAGGAGTTGCTAATGACTTCCAGGATTAACTCTGATAAAGAAATTCCAGATGAAATGAAATGCTTTTAGGCTCAAATGAGATTTTTCTTTCTCATTTCACAGACAAAAGAAATTTGAGAATGTTAAAAAAAAAACACGGGTTATTCCAATTACGTTTTTTCAAAGTTTTTCACCATTATAAATGAACAGTTAACATATTCGATTATTTGCTTATTTTTTTTTAAAAAACCTATTATTGCTGAGCTTTTGTTTGGTGATAGCAGGTGAAACGTGTTTCTCTAGCTTTTTTTTCAGTTTTGTATGAAAAATATTTTTTGTTCAGTGAAAACCTGGTTAATAAAAAAAATTCCAGCTTTGATTGAAAAAAATAGTTTATTTTTCTACGTTTATGCAAAGGGATTCGCTTAGACATTAGTCGGCAATGATTAATCAAAAAAGTTAAGAATAGAAAGACGCCAAATTAGAAGTAGCGAAATGATGAATTAGAAGCGAGCAAACATCTAAAATATCAAATTAACGATGTAATTATTAGTAGTAGTAAGCTTTAATTAAGAAGTAAAATTAATACAATAATCTATTAATACAATAATTAATATGTAATACAATAATTAATATTAATACAATAATTAATATTAATACAATAATTAATATGTAATACGATAATTAATATTAATACAATAATTAATATTAATACAATAATTAATATTAATACATTGTTTATAATAATAATATATTAACAATATTAAATAATAATGTATAATTATTTAAAACATAATTCTTCCAAATTTCAAGTTTGTATGCTCACATGTGTTTTCTAATAAGTCAGGAAAAAAGAATGAGGGCACTTACAATTTAGGAGGTCACTGTAACTTCAAGGAAAATAATGAGAATGTAAATACTGAATTAAAATGTCATCTTTTACTTGACAGTGGTTCAAAACTACTTGTCTTTATTAAAAACCCATTACATTAATTTAATCAAGCATTTATACGAAGAATACATATGAAACGTTGAAGACATTTAAGACAAAACAAAAGATTTTTACTCGAAATATTTAACAAATAAATGCAATTTGTACACATTAAACCAATTTTCACAGAAAATAAAATTAAAATTTCAACTTTTTCGCAAATTCTTCGTTTGGGAGTATGATAAAAATTAGAGTAAAGTTCTGTCTTTATCATTTCCATTTACTTTGCTATGATGAGGCAAAATACTTCAGTCAAAAATGGCGGAATTCGAAGCATTTTTCCGAGTTTGTCCTCTTACAATGGCATCACTTATTTTAACGGTCATTTGTAGAGGAAAAAATACTAGTCGGTTTTCTCGTGAAGAAAGATGTATAATGAAGCGGTAATTGTTAGTTCAAATTTCAACTCCTTAATCAAGAAGTTAATGAATCATGTAATTAAAAATTAAAGTTCAGGAAAACAAGTAAACTTTAAGACTACATTCCCTTGAGACTGAATGATTATCTCTCGGCGGTAGAAAAATGAATTTTAATATTTTACAACGGAGAAGAAAGATATTAATATATATATTGTATTCAAGTCAATGGGAAATATTATCGTGACTTTTTAAAAACTAAATAACTGAACTAGATAACTTAATTTAGAAAACTGACAATTTTACTTGTTTTACATAGAAGATAAAAGCCGTATTTTGTCTTCAGAGATAATTCTAAGATCTTATTTCGGGAGATTTTTTCCCCAACATTTTTACCCAAAAAATAAATGTTTAAGGTAACAAAATGATAAAAAAGTAAGAGTAAATTTGAAATTTTTCTTACTGTTTTGGTAAAATATAATATTTATTTTAAACATATATTTTAGAAATTTTCATGAATTCTTTGTAACTAATTCTAGTATTCAAATCTTACATTTATTTTCAAGTATAAAAATGAAACTAGAAATTTTTTATTAGGTATATGCACTTATTTTACATTACCAATGCACTTTGCAATATTTCATTTCATTAAGAGTGAAAAATAAATTCATCGATCTTTTAATGCTGACATTCACTGAGACCTTCTCAATGGTTCGAATTCAAGGGGAGTTGTCTATATCGTTTGAAATTTATAATGGAGTTAGACAGGGAGATGCATTGGCATGTCTCCTGTTTAACATAACTCCAGAAAGTGTGATCAGGGATGCTGGCATAAATACTATAGGTACTCTATTTAGTAAATCGATACATATTTTGGCATATTCCGATGATGTGGACATTATCGCAAGATCTAGAGCTGCATTGGGTTAGAGCTTTCTGGCACTGGAGAGATATGCCAGAAAAATGAATCTAAGAGTGAATATGGAGAAGACAAAAGAAATTGTGGTAGGTTGGTATAGAACAGACTTCGTTTGAAATAGACTTCTTTAAATCTGTCTCTGTAAAAAACTTTATCTTTCTAGGATCAGAGAAATAAATTACCAAAATGACATGAATCCTAAAATTAGAAAGATTTATTGCAAATAATCATTATTTCTTCGGTTTAAGATCATTACTGAAGTCTCACTTCTTAAAGAAGACAAAATTCTTGTTTTATAAGGTACTAATTAAATCGGCTTTGACTTATGCTTCAGAGAAATGGACCTTGACAAAAAAAAAGAGAGAGAGAGAGAGAGAGATTTTGGCGATTTTTGAATGGAAGGTCGTTCGAACCATATTTGGTGCTGTTCTCGAAAATAACAATTAAAGAAAAAAATATAATTTTGAAATATATAATGATATTCGTCAGCACATAAAACTTGGTAGAATGAGATGGGCCGGGCATATAGTACGAATGAGCCCAGAACGAATGGCATTGAAAATTTTTGATGCAACTCTCTCTAAAAAACCAAAGGGGAGGCCCAAAAGAAGATGGAAAAACTGTGTGGATGATGACTTTACCATTCTAAAAGGGAAGAACTGGAGATCAATTGCTGAAAGAAAGGCAGAATGGAAAAAACTTCCGAGCAAGGCTCAGACCTACAAAGGGCTGTCATGCCAGTGCTGATAAAGATGAAAAAGTAATTTAACTAATTCGTATGATATCATTTTAACACTAATTTCCCTAAAGGATTCAAATACAGATAAGTCCAACAAAAGATAATAAATATTTTACTATATATTTTAACTTTCTTTATTTTTCAGGTCTTGGGAAAATAGGATCACGCATGCCAACAAATTGCATATGGAAATAATTTAGTTTAATCAAATGAGAAAAGGTGCCCCAAAAATAGTCGAAGAATATACCTCGTATACTGTTTTGACTGTAATATATTAGAGAGAAGTTTAATACCTATGAAATAAGACAGAGAGTGTATATAAAGCACTTAATGGGATAAGATTTTAAAACGGAGAGAAAAAATGGAGCATTCTGTCTAATTTCTTCCTTTGTTCTGATTTTTATTTTCCGATATACAGGCTGTTATTAAAGTCTTGGAATTACTTTCCCTGCAATAACAGAATACGAGTTTCAGGAAAAGAAAAATGTTAAAATATCCCAGTATTAAAATAGCAGCTCATGTTAAAAGAAACGCTCTTTTCTATTATTTGAAATATTTAAGATTAAGAAAAATTCAAGAGATTTACAATAGTTCTTTTAATTGAAAAATAAATTTTTTACAAATATATGCATTTGAATACAGGATTAAACTCTTTTAAACGTATAGTACACATGAAATAAATCTTTCATTGAAACAAAAATAAGACATGCATTAAAACAATACGATCAGTATTTATTGAAAAAATCAAAATAATGTAAAATTGGAGTAGTTTCTAGTTAAGAAAAATTTTCTTCTGTATGCTTTATCAGGAGAATACAAAGAACACAGTCTTACATACGCATAATTATTAATATTTAACACATTTCTCATAAACAATAACAGTGCATTTTATAGCACTTACTAATTAGAAATATTTTTACTAATCATATTGAGTCAGGTTTTCAGATAGAAAGTTTTCAAAAAGATGTCTATAATGCAGTGCTTCTCAAACTTTCTATATTTGTGACCCAATTTTCAATCATAATTTTCATCGCACCACTCCCTTCCCTATTATAACAATGTGTTGAATGCAAGAATAATGTATTTTGACTTCAAGGCTGAAATACGACATAAGTTATAAACCGTACAAATTATCCCGATAAGTATTAAATATTGTATATGTTACTTTTAAGTAAGAAATTTTAAGTAAATTATTTTTAAGTAGGATAAGTATTATGTTTAACTCTAGATTGCAGATTGCAAAAACAAGTTTTAATTAAATTTGATTGCAAATAACATGATACGAAATAACAGAATTGTTTGTAACAGCAACATCACGGATTCCAAAGCAGAGCAGATTGCAACATAATTTTTATTTAAATTAAATATTTATTTCCTCAATCATATATTCCAAATCCATCTTGATTTTTTGCGGTGGCTGCTTTGAAGAAGTTAAATGCAGAAAAAGAACTTAGAATGTATATCAATTCATAAAATTAAACCTTCCATTTAAAAGTCCATGGGAGTCACTAGAAATTATTAAACATTCTTAATTTATTATAGATACTTATCAAGTACATTGTGCATTACAAATACAGTTATAAGTATATTATATCAGTGTAAATAGGTATTTTATTTTAGATCCTGTCAAAATGTATATATATATTTTGCTTCGCTTCGCTCCAGTAAATTAATAATTTTTTTTAAATAATCTTTTATTTTCAACTTTTCGATATGCTTGCACTGCTCGCCCCGAGGATGCGCGCCCCACAGTTTGAGAACCACAGCCATAATGCATTGTAAGAAACTACGGTAATATATCAACCAAAATAATCGATGTGCATTAGTACTCTCTTTATCTTCCTGTTTCTCCAACAACGTTTCTGCACAAAATGACGTATTATGAACAATACAGATCATTTTATCACAAAACATTCTTTTCTGTATGTTTCTTAAGTCATATTTTGCTAAAAGTTATTGTACGTTTATATTTCTCTTCTGTACAAATATCATTTTCTGTATTTATTATTGTCATTCTACCGCTGTCTTTTTTTGAAGCATCTCGCTTCTTTCTGAGAAAAGGATAAAAAAATTGTTCGGAACAATGTATAGAGATGATAATGTATTAAACTCACACACAGTCTGTCTTTCTCTCTCATTTTATCATTGTCTCCCTCACTAAAATTCCGGAAATGATGTTATATTTTTCATTAAACTATGTTAATGTTTAATACAATGACGGATAGGTTCATACAATGATAAAGTCAATTTAATGACAAATATTCCTCATTACCAAATAGAAAGCAAAGAGTTGAGTTATGTGTGCTGCATATATTATTCCTGTTTTTATGTCACTGTTTTATTTTTTAAATTTGATTGAACAAAACTTATACTTGACATTAAAAATATATTTTAATATCCTCAAAATCTTATGCCTAGATATAAATAAAATATTGTTACACACAGAAAGATATCTTATTTAATTTAATATTAGAAGCTTCATTTACCTAGAAGAATGAAACAAAACATTGAAATGAAAATTAATCAAAATTTACTTTTGAATCACATTTTAAAATATTTCTTATAGTGTTTATCTAATCTACATACTCAGAAATATAACAAATAAAAGCTCTTATTCTATCCTAGTCATATTTATATATATGACAAGAGACTGTAAATTGAGATTTCCTACAAATTTCCACTTTCCACTAAGGAAGATCACGAAGTTATTGAAGATTGTTCTGAATAATATGATTTATCTTTTCAGACTCAGTCAAATATTTCCTTTCTGGCGTAACTAATCCGATTTATTCTGTCGCGGCAATAAAACAAAATTTAGTTCAAATCTTAAAAACAGGATTATTTCTCTGTTTTGAAAATGATAATGTACATTTCTTCAAAAGTTCAATTTGCTGTATTTCACAGAAAAAAATTACCAAAATTATTACTTATGGATACATGCTATGTTTTTTTTTTCTTGTGAAACCAGAAAGTACACTGTAAGAAGAAATTTATTGAAGAAAATTTTAATGTTCTTTATTAAAGAGATTTACTAAATAATGTTATCTACTATATCACCTTAATTTTCACTTTTTAAATTTGAAAATGTTTTCTTCTACTGCTTTTTCAATAAGTACATTAAAATTTGTTAGTAAGTTGACTATTCTAACGGACATTTTGTTTTTCTCTTCCCTTCTTCTCTACGTTCTGCAAGAACGTAGAAAAATAGAACAATAAATAGAATAAAGTTGTCCTACTTTATTCAACTTATATTTATTATTTTTTATAATGAATGCAACCATTTAAAAAAAGGTGAAGTCCTCCAATATCCTCCTCTATGGGGCTCGATAGATAAACAATTTTTGATAAAACAATTATCAAAAATAGGAACTAATGAATTTCTATAGGACATAACTCTATGTGATAAATTTTCTATTTTAAATCTAAAAATAAATGCAAATTTGTCTTTTTTTAAAACGGAAAACCCGCGTATTACAAATAACATTTTTTGGCTTTTTTTATTATCTGGAAACTTGATAACAAAATACAAAATGGTTAACGCTATAAGAATTTTCTAAAACTTTTTCCTCATTAATAAATCTTTTTAACGTTAAAAGTGATTTATGCAAATTGTGGAGTTCTTCATAAAAATTAACGAGACCGTTCCAAAACATATAATTTTTAGAAAACTGAATTCACTAAATTGCAGTTCAAGAAGATTATTTTAAGGAAATAAAAAAAAAGAGTGATAAATTTAGTAAATCATCCTATTAGAGAGTTAAAAGTGTCTAAATAAGTTTAAGAATTGTTTTTCAGAAAAAGAAACCAAAAAGTAAAACAAAACCTCTTTCACCAAAAAGTTCCAAGATTAGCAATTATTCTAATGAGAATCTGCTTTTTTTTCTTAAAGATTTTCAAATCGATTTAAATACCTGGTTTCAAAAGTTTCTTAAACGAGATTCTTAAAGTTTTCTTATATTTCATCCATTATTCGTTCTAAAATGCAGCTAAAATGCATTCATTGAATAACAGACCTCACTGGCATATTGATCTGCTAAACTTAGAATGATTCATGGAAGTTTTAAAAAACGTTCTCAGTTGAAAATGTTTTTTTAAAAAAAGCATACTTTAACCATTAACCACCCGAATTCATGAGTTAAAGAGCTCCCATTTAAGAAAATTACTTGGAGTTTCACTTTGATTTATCAATACTTAAAACTTTAAAAGATATTTCATTAAAAATATAATTTTTAATTGAGAAAAAGGACTTTGAAATGCTAAAAACCTAAATAATACTTTCAAGTAAAAAAATATTAAAAGTGAAGGTTTGAGAAAAATTTTGGGGAGAGATAAAATTTGTTCTTATTTTTTTAAATTCCTGTAACAAGATCTTTGACCAAGTTCTGATATCTTTTATTTTATGAAATGCATTTTAGAAGAAACGTTATTCTGAAGTAGGGAATGGAAAAGAACATCAATTGTAAACTCCGTGTGTGTTCGTATGTTTTTTTTTTTTTTTTGTATTCTTAGAAATTAAGCTCACTCAGTAAGAATTAAAAAATATGAAGCTGGTTTCCTGAAAGAACTTCCACTCTAGTAGACACCAGCTTATCGTGTGAAACTTTATTTAAAAATCAGATAAATTACATGAAAATAGTTAAATATCTTGAAATTTACATAATGTTTACTATAAATTAAATTTACAAACACTAAATTCTTTTGAAATTTTGAATGGTTGTATTATCGTTATGAAATTTTGTTCAAACATTTTTGGAGTATATATACTATGTGACAAGCAAAAATCATAACAAAAACACAAAAGAAGTACCATTCTTTTCCAGATATACAGAAATGGTCACACAGAGAATGATTTATCCAAACTGCAATAGCTTCCCAATGAATATTCCGCAGATCCCTCCATTTATTAAGTCCTGCAGCTCAACAACAAGTTTCATAGCACTAGAAATATCACACGACACAGTATCAAGAATTTTTATCAACCTATACTACTCTGGATGTCATTTTGTATCCAAGCTGCAGGTAAGCCAACTCCTTATTGACATTCTCACTTTTAACCATCAAATATTAAATTAAGTCAAACAATTATTCTGAAATTATTATGACATCATTTTAATAAAAATTCACTAATCCTCTCATCCATTTTTGTTCCAATTACACAACTCTTACATGGTGCGTCGAGTTTTATGTCTTCAGAGTAAATATTTTGATTTTGACCTATAATTAAACTGCAAGCCATTAAAATTGAAACACCGAGAAGAAAGAATGGCGATACAAATGTCAAATTACTATGAATGGAAGAAAAAACTGGGATTTTCAAATGATTAGCATTTATATAAAAGCACAATCGAACGACACAGAACAGAAACACAGCACCTCAAAACCGACTAAAGATAATTTTGCACTGTGTGTTTCTCTTACAGAAATCGATTTTGAGTGTTTATGACAATATCGTGTTATGGCTTGTATCAGGAGAAATAATTACCAGTACGTATTGAAAATGATAACGTTAGCGTAATGATAGATTCAGAGGGACGTTTATATTTATATTAGTTGGAAACTAAGGATTATCCTACGAATTTGGAATAAGTAGGTCAAAAATGGTTCTATTTTATTTTCTGCAAGAACTTAAAGATATCCCACCACTAATACAGAAGGGGAAGATGTTGTTTGGTTGGCTTTGCAGTATCGTACAGTCATATCGCGGACTTTGGTTTAAGAAACAGTTTTGTTTGCAGCACGATTCGGTGACAAACTGTTGACCTTGGTAGGGATGTTTATTTGATCCACCGACCTATCAGTCCGCAGCCACGCCATGCATGCCCTTGATGAATGAGACGAAAGGAATTCCTACTTCGACCAATCTTTAAGGGCTTTCATTTCAGTTTTTTGTTGTTTGCGACTTGCAGAAGGAGGCACCACTGCATACCCCCTTCCTAGAGAAGAAAGTTATTAATTTTTCATTTTCTGAGAGAAGGTTGTTTTTCTAGCCAATTACCGCAACTGCAAGATATCTCTAGTAGGTTTGAGAGTCGTTAGAACGTTTTTCCGTTGACGTTGTGGGCAATCTCTTCTTGAAACTGCTGGTCTAGTTGACGCGTGCGCCGTTGCCGTTTTTGAATCACAAGTTGTGACTTATTGAGAATGTCTTAGTTAGACTCTCTATGGAATTAATGCATAATCAACCAGTGTCGTTAGGCTGTGGTGCCCTCTAGTGTTCCATTCCTGAATCACCACTTGCGGTACACGTTGTTGGTGATTGGTGGGGAGGTGACCTTGAGTGCTGGCTGGGTACTGTGTTATTTGAACTGGCCACCTTCGGGTCCGAAATGCACGAATTAGACGACTAATAAGAAAGGAATTCCTATTTGGGCCAATCGTTAACCCCTTCAGGATCAGCGGAAGGAGAAAGGTTTCCCCAGGCCTGCTCGTTTCGATAGTATACGCACGCACGGGACCAAACGAATTTCCCCGCTAAGCCTAATTTCATTTAAAAATTCATATAAAATCTTTAACGCTATCCAATAGTTTAAAATTTGCAATTTACTGTCATTAATAATATCTGAATGCATGCAGTACAAAAATTTTCAGTATATTTAAAGAAAAATTGCGAATTTTTTAGCATTTGTTTTTATTTTAATAACAAAAAAAGGATTTTTTTCGCCATGATGATTAAAATAAAATAGACTCAAAACTTACAGAATACTATTTTTCAAATCCCAAACGATAAATTTACTCTCTTATAATCTTGTTGTGGTTTCAACTGATACAAATCTTTTAAATAACAGCTAATCCATCATTTTTTTTTTTATTTTTAATTAATCATTATACTACGGATCTAATTTTTAAAAAAACTCGGAGCCTAAAACACATATTAAAATTCAAAGTTATGTGAAACATTATTCGGAAAAAAAAAACGGACTTAAACCGCCATCTAGTGCCTGTAAAAATTAATATAAAAACGTTCCAAGCTCAGATCACACCGGTGAGATCATGGGCCTCAGAGCAGGGAAAGAGCAATCACATATATGATACCGTGGGCCCTGGAGGGAGAAACGCTTGATCACATATGTGTTATCATGGTCCTGAACGGGTTAAGGGCTTTCATTTCTGTCCTTGTTTGCGACTTGCAGAAGAATGACAACCAACAACCACTGCAACGAGAACCATATACATGGGCATTGAGATGAAGTCTTAACCAGTAAATGTCTGTCTGCTCGGCGAGAAAAATTGCGGCTTCTCTCGCCACTATAGCATGGAGACGCTCTGCTGTTGTGGTTCAACCAATCATAATACTGGATACAAAAGGGACAGCATTTCGTCTTTACAGAAAAGTCCCGGTTCTGCATGCAACACAACGTTAAACGTATTCGTGTCTGGAAGCATCGAAGATCAGTGGCGTAACGCAAAACCCCCGCATTGCGGGGGGTCCCAAAACCCGAATGATGCTAAGTACATATTTGGACTTGGGGCCAAAAACCTGATTTTGTGGGGGGTCCAAATATTCTCCGTTACGCCACTACCGAGGAGAGCATACGGGATTTACTTATATTTGGTATCGTTATTACCTGAGTGCACCTGATGTCCTCGGATGGGCAGTCATTGGGTACATGACACGATTCTTATTCGTGTCGTTGAATAGCAAACGATGTTTTTCTCAGATCTTAAGGCCAGGGGCTGTGCTCTAAATTATAGGTCTAGAAAATGTCATCTATCAGTAAGATAACGCACGATCACTTATTGACTGTCTTGTCCTAGACTATGACAGTGGGTGTTTCCCTGACCTTTCTGTGACTGGGCTGTTGCCACTCTCTCGCCACTACGATTAATGAAGTTTGGCACTAATTTGAAGCAAAGCGTAATCCTTTAACTGTATCTGTCTTCCGTCCAAGTTCGATTCGATGCCTAGCTTGTTAAGAGCCTTTTTAGCTGCCAATGGTAACAACTGTGTGTACTGTTACTGTATACATTCGAATTGCGTAAATTTACAATCATGTTTGCTTCTGATGGGAGGCTCATGTTGCGACATTTATGGTCCCTGTATCTTCGTATTTTTTACCCTTTCCCTTGTTTACAGGATGTTTTTGCATTCTTTAGGCAGGGTGCGTCCTCATCCCCTGGGGTTGTTAGACTCATAAAATAATTTTTTCTAATACTCCGCAGGAGTGCCTACTCAAACATAGAATTCGCAGCAAGGGCTGAAAAGAATGCTGCCCCAGAATTTTGGTGTGAAATGACAAACTAATATAATGGGCTGCACTCAAAATTCTGAAGATTTTTGAATGCGGATTCTGTAGCATTAGACAGCAAACTATTTCGAGACCATCGGGGGAACCTCCCCACTTACCTCTTTACTCTCAGATATATAAGTGGTTTATCTCCTTGTAGCATGTAACTTCTGGTAGAATTCAGTACTAAATTTAATGTTTAACTTAACATGTTGAGTCTTACATTGAAGTAAATGATTTAACTTTAATTATAGTCATGCAAGCGAAATTCAATTCTGGGTTATTGCTAAAAAAAAAAAGTTAAAGGTTTAACGAATGAACGGAGCGTCGTATCACTTCCTAATATGCTATGTACGTATAATAAGTAATGTTGTTATTTGCTTTCCTTCCTGGTGTTGACATTTTAATGGTCAGCTCTATATATTTCATGTATCTATATTAACTGGATTAAAATAAATAAATTACATTTTAATTAGCATAAAGACTACGTAATTAGAAACACTTTTATTGATGCTAAAAATAACATTTTTAATAAAGGAAATGCATCTTACATTCTTAATTTTAAACCAACTACTTTTCTTTGTAACTGTCATGTATATTTCAAGGCATTGAATAATCTTTTTACTGGGCTTTTTTTATTAAATTTCTCTTTATATAAATATTATAAACTTGTTTACAGCACACTTGTCTTTTTCTGAAAACCCATTAAAGGAAGTATTTTTTTAGCTCGAGTTAAATTAACTCAAAAATCTTTCCATTCTCTTGCGTACTATTATTCGGTTTCGGTTATCTCTCTAAACACGAAGTTAACATAAAGCATGTGTTGATTCTCTCAGAAAAGAATTTTTTTTTCTAGTTCAATTCATTTCTTTGATTTTCGGTGGGGTAACAGATTTCTAGAACAAAAAAACAAACAAAAAAAACATAGTATACATTGCAACATTTTTTTTTACATCCCCTGAATAGACTTATTATATTGTTCATTGTATCTCTTTAAAGCATTAAGTAAGCATCTGCAACTCAATGAGAATTGATTAGTATTTAAAATTGAATAAACAAGCTGAAAAATTGAAAAGAAACATCTCAATTCTCTTTAGAATGGCTACTCCTTAATTCAAACAGATGGCGCTGCAAGCGGGTGAAGATAGTGAAATCTTTCCCTGGTAGTGAAAGCTAATTTTATGATCCAGAATACTGCAATACGTTTCAAGAAAGGTTAAAAGGAAAGTCTCCAAGGAAATGTAATGATTTTTTTTTCAGATTTAAGATATAACTTATACTCTTTCATTTGCTTATCCAGTTTTAAATAATGATCCACATTCTCACTGACTTATTTAACGATTTTAAGAGGTGCGTTTACTTAAAAATGCAAGACTTAACTGAAATCATTTTCCATCGATAAGAAGAATTTTAAGCATTCATATATTTCAATTCTTACTATTAGTTCACACTCTTCCTATATATATATATATATCTTGTTCAAATTTTCAATCGTTAATAAAATACTTTTTATTCATTCAATTAAGGCCAAATACATTTTTTTAACTTGTAGAGGATTACACTTGATGTTAATTCAATTTTTTTCAAATATTAATTCGTTAATTAAATTTAATTAATTATAGTTTAAGAGATATATTTCAGTCGGGTTTTTTTCTCTAGATGGCAGCATCTTTGGATAAAGCAGCTTTTGTTAAATTGTGATGAAGAGATTTAACTGAACATGAATAATCATATGCTAGTTAGACGTCAGCATTCATTTTATACTGTAATTAAGATAAATAGAAACTTACTATATTCAACTTTTATTAAAATGATTTAACTACGAATTTAACGTTTTCAAAAACTTTTAATGTTAATTTAAAAGGTATTTTGTGCCACTTAATATTGTGATTTTATCATGTGTATATACATATTTATATAAATTATTATTATTTAATAAAAAGTAACTAAAATAAAAAAATTTTATTGACCTAAGTAGGAATTGACTAAAAATTTGTTTTTATATTAATCGTTATTTATTGAGTGTGCTTCACATTTTCTTCACGTACTTCTTAAGAATTACATCTGGATTAATACTCATCGGTTGCAATAGTTCATCTTATTTCTAAAAAGGAATTTCTGATGCAAAATTTGTATACTTTATTACCAAAACTCTTCTCTGTTATGCACTGTTTGTAGAGATTTCCTTTGCGATAATGTATATATATATATTAGGAAGCTGGGTTTTAGACTCCTATTTCTGATTGACAGTTTGCCACATCTCACTGCTTTATTTTTAGGTGATATAAATGCCATATCATATCATAATTGCTTTAATGTATCAATGTGTAACGAGTTCTATTCGGGCATCTACTAATCCTGTTAAAGAAAATATTCTTTAACTATGATATCAGTTTAAAAACCACTTTTCATAGAGATGACTTGATTTATGCAAATGCAACCTCTATTTATGTTCCAGTCGTTGAGTAGGCGATATAATACTTTAAATTTGATCGTAAGCTTAAATCTAAGTGTTAGCGAATTGGGGTCGCGTATCGTAACATTAATAATTGAAGAAGAATCTACCGGAATATTGGAAGTCATTAACATTGCAGTTGAATGAGCTAGCAGGCAGCATGCTGGATCATACAAAAGATTTAAGCCAGATAAGTACCTTAGATAATTTTGTAATCAAAATTCGGGATAAGATTTCTAATTGCTCCCTAGGTTTAGTTATTAATGTGCATTTCGTAAAGTGTTAAAGTCAAATAAAATTAGTTATTCTGTGACTGGTCTTTACGCCACCTTCACCAACTAATCCTCTGGGGGAATCTTAGGACTAGCATCCGCGTTTATTTCACAACCATCCCTCTTAAGAAGAAACCCTGAGATGTAAATTAGTTAGAGTATATAAAGTTAGAGTTTAATAATTGTAGGTCAGAAGGAGCGGAGTATCTGAATGTTGCGTTACCAAGGTGAGAATTAGAATTTACACATCTTGACTAAAGGACGGATTTTGGCTACTAGACTATATTAGTGGATCAAGAATTAATAGGTTAGGATTAATTAAAGCTAAACTAATCTGATTACGTGCGCTTATTCACTTAAGGTAGTTGCTTTCTTTATATCCCTCCTAGGGCTTCCTTTTGTAGATTACTTTGTTGTGGAATATTTCCATTGAATAATAATAAATTAGATTTATCATGGAGAGTCTGGGTCATGCATCGTTCCCTCCCACAGCTTTAGGTAGACAAGATAATGAGGAAGCGACTTCAGGGGGGAGTCCATTACAATTGTAATATCATGTCTACATCTTCATCAAAAACTCCCATCGACAAATGTGCGACACTTCCTCTCTCATGAGTTGAAACTATCAAAGACAGAATGAAAAACTTCCGATATTTATTCCGGTAGAGTATATCTTTGCCAGCTCATACTTTGCAGATCCATGATTGCCAGTAAAACAATAGATAATAACCACAAATCAAGAAGGACCATATAAATGGTTTTCAATACAATCGAAAACTGAGCGCTAGATTTTATATATCGATAACTTAATGTATCCTAACACGTTGAAAATGACCAAATTCGGTCAAAACAGATATTTTTTAAAATTTTATTGAATAGGATTTTTTATTTTATTTTATTGAATTTCGGCTTTACGAAACATACTTTGCTTTGTTTCTACTCTATCTAGAGGCCAATCTACGATCCATTTTATAAAGTCAGAAAAACCGCAAGTGGGTTTTTGATCTGCAAAAAGTGGGCCTTTAATTTGCTCAAAATCTATCACGGTGAGACTGATAACTCAAAATGTAAGGAAAATGTATTCCTATAACTGTTTTTGAATCTGATATTTATGTTATTTTCTAGAGAATGGGCTAAAATATTGCTCATTGTATGAAAACTTTTTGAGTTAGGGCCTGATACTTAAATAATGGTCTCATAAAGAATGTAACATTTCTTATAATATTTACTCAATCAGCTCTATACTTTTCAAATTTTAATAAAACATTAAAATTTTAGTACATTTTTTAGATATAAACGTTTGTTTTAGTATAATACTTTTACTAATACATGTGTATTATTTTTTTTCTCTAACTGCTTTAAATTTTTCCAAAATATTGCTAAAATGTCTTATAATTGGGATATTATGTAAAATTCAAGTAATAAATTTTAAATATTGTTAATTAAATAGCAGTATTTATTAGTAATGAGTCCTAAAAGAGTATTCATAATGTTCAAATATGTTATTTTGTTAAAAAGTACTCCTTAAAAATATTACAGTCAAACAGCATTATAAAATGCCCAAAGAAGTGGGCGGGTAATGCTTATTCCTGCGCGAAATCATGAAATTCAATACCTCGGTGTGGTATATTATTAAAATTCTTATCTATTTTTTTCCATCACTCAAAATTATTTTCAGCTTCCATTCGCTGTACCCGTAACTTCTAAAAAAGAAAAGAAAGAAAGAACAAAATGAGACACGAAGCAATTTATCACGTTAACGTTTTCACCATTTTTGATATTTTATACTTCCGCTTTTAATTAAATTTAATTTAATCCATTTCCAACGGACAGTCCATGGGGGTGCACAGCCATAGATTAAAAGTCTCCAAAAGAAGTAAGGAGGGACTGTGGGAAAGTTAATTAAAAGATGGAATTTTTTTTACATTTCTCTTTTCTCTGCTTTAGTTGAGGTATTTTGGGAAATCAAAATTGAAATGATACAAAAAGGTAAAATTAAATTATTACCGGTTTCTTTAACTTTTGCTGCCAGTCTGATGTAAATGAAAATTAAAAAATATCATTTATTTCAGGCGTAAAATGTTTAAGTTTTTAATTATTCAGTTAGATTCTGGCACAAGTTTTCTTTACTGTATATAATTGATAAACACAACTTATGTGTAAAACATTTCGCATTACTTCGGTATTATAACATTTTAACACAGAGTTTCCAAAAGTGTGGTGCGCTTCCCCTTAGAGGGGCTTGATAACTCTAAGAAGGGGCGCGAAAATATTGGGAAGTCGAAAACAAAAAATTATTTTTAAAAAATAATAATTTACTCAAGATAAACAAATAAAATATATTCTGACATAATACACTTGTAAATATATCAATACTGAGCAATGCATTTTATAATTAATTTAACAACTAAGCTAAGAATATTAAGTTAACTACTAAGTTAAGAACAATTAAAATAATTACCAATGACTTCACTGGCTTGTCATATACAAAATTATATACAAAAATAAGCACTTATATTGATAGTTTGTACGGTTTATAATTAATCCCTTAAATGCCGATTAAAAATTATGCGATCCGCTCCCCAATGCCACCGTTTTTTAAGACGTAAGCGAGCGTATGTAATGTATTAGGGGAGGGGTAGAAAAGGGGGAATAAATAAGAGCCAATCCTCTGAAATATGTAAATCTGTCGCAGACTCCGTCAAGGTTATTTTATTGTATTCCAAAGCCTTCGGAATAATTTTATGGATAGCAGTGCATAGAAAAGATCGTACTTCAGAAAGAAGTATATATACGTCCGGGACAATAATGCACTGGCACAGTGCGAGACGTTTATATACGCCGGTGGCACTTCAGATGTTTAAGTCGTATTGTAGCATACATTTTTTTGTAGGGGGTGGGAGGAGGTATGAAAATTTTTATTGAATATTGGGTCGCAAATATTGAAAGTTTGAGAAGCACTGTTTTAACATTTAAATTACAGCTTCTCTGTGCGTGTTTATGTTTCCTGAGTGTTTTTTTATTTCAAATTAACTTTTTGTAATCAACTACTACTGATTTTATATTAATTAAAATAAATATCTCAACTCATTTAAAAAAGTATTCTATTATTTAATTTTAATTAAATATGTTACCTCTTAAGTTTTAATCCTTAAATTTCATCCATTGATCTTAAAGGGCGATAGTTGATATACTTAAGAAGTTCTTACAATTGAAGAATGAAAATTGCATAACTGAAATGCTTCTAACTGTGCAAATTAAATCCATCAAATACTTGTATTTTATTCGAAAATTTACAACTTCAAAGCGGTTTTCCGAACTTAATATTTCTTTAAAATATCAGTGTTCAATACATTGTTTCAAACTTAAATTTTTTTATTCCAATTATTCAAAAGAATCTGTAAAGATTGAATTTATTCTTTATGCTGGAAATGAGTTGTATAATTAGAATATTTTATACATTTTTTCCTCTTGTCCTAAGAACATAAAGTGCTTTCTTTTAAAAAAAAAATTATAATCCTAGAATAAGTATACTTTTAAATAAATTTCGAAAATATATTTTTAATGTTCTCTTCTGATTATTTTTTAGCGAAACAATCTAAATTAGGTGCATGAGGGTACTTTTTTAGCTCATTACATATCTTTAAGTTTCACAAAAATCAATAAAATCTATTTGCTTCACGCCATGTTTCATTTGTGACTTTACCAAATCAACAAATTTCTGATCAATTCAACACATTCAATACCTTACTTTATCAATGACTCTAGCTCATAATTTCTTTTTGAAGAATTTCTACTCATTTTTAGAAAAAGGATTAAACGTTTTTCACACACTAGAATATTGTCTTCTTGATATTTCACGGAAAGCTCGTTTTCACTGAATGTATTTGAAAGGTGTGTACACCGTTTGATTTTTAAGGTATCCGACTACCCTGGAATCATGATTTTTTTAAAAAAAAAAACGACAAATGTTTTTGTGATTCTATTTTAAAGATCATCTCATTAGCTTTATAAAAATACCAAGTTTATTATTTTCCATTCACCAGAACAAAAACTACAAGTGTTTTAGTAAAAGCAGATGCCATAACTTTACGCAAGATGTCAAACTTTAAAATGCGTCTTTCTCGAAATGTGGTTTTTTCGAAAAGTTCAAACGGGAACGGCGATTGCTCAAAAAGATTTCAAAATAATTTTATAAAATTTTGTGTGTATGTTCTGTATAACAATAGAAGTGTTTTAACCATCAGATTTATCAATCACTATTTTATTGCAAAATTTACTGTCCTTTATGTGAATATAATTATTGTTTTTTTTTAAAGTAACTTCACATAATAACTAAGATAAAGTGTTCTAGTTTTTGTAAAATTTAAATATCTCTTATCCTGAAGGTCATTTTAAAAAGGAATATCAAAGTAATACATCAAAATCGAAAAATTGAGAATTTGTTCATATACTATTTGTACAGAGTTACCCCGTTTATGTAATTTTTTGTCAATTTTTACCCATTTTTTCCCATTTGGTAGTAATAATTTAATTTTCTCTTCTTAATGTTGGCCTTTTTTTCTTAAAATATACTAAATAAATCTAAAAACTACCAAAAAAATCTCCGTATCTCCATTTTTAAAAAGAAAAAAGTTGTCGCAAGTAGACGGATACCTCAAAGTAAAACATTTATTACTTTGTCGTTTCGCTTAGCAAAATTTTAGATTTGTATTTCCCAATACGAAGAGTTTACTTGAAACAAACCTTTAAATTAAATAAATAAAATATGTATTTTTATAAGAAAAATATACAGATTATAATAAGTTTACTAGACCTTGGTTCTTTAAAAATGAACTGAATTTTCTATTGACCATGAATTAGAAGTGTATGAATTTATATTTATTTTTAAGTTGTGAAGGATTATATATACCTCCTCTCTCTTGCCCGCCTAGATGCGTCGGTAGAAGGGAAAGAATACCAGACATGTTCAAATTCAAATTATTTATTGATCAACCAAATTAACAACACTAATTCATTTAAATTCAAGAAGAGAATGCCTTAATATGAGCGATGCAAGTGGAATAATGGCGAGATGCACGAATTATACGAAAACTATGAATATCGACCAATTTGATTTAGGATCAATTCACTTTTTAGTTTAACGTTACTTTAGGTTTAGTGACCAATCATCACTTTAAATCTTCGTCTGTTTAATATTTGAAATATTCAATAATTTGTAGTGATACCTGATCAGTAGCAGTCTCACCAGACTCCTGGCTTTCTTTCTCCCCTTCTCTTCGTGCTAGCTAGAAAACCCTGAGTATATATAGTGGATTAAATTTGAATATCACGGTTTCTTCTTCAGAAGGATTGATTGTGAATAAACGCGAATAATAGCCCAACGATTACCCAAGAGGATTAGTAAAATGTACGCGAATAGATCCGTCACAAAGTGTATAACGTTTTTATAAATGAAACACAATATTATCTTAAGTTTTTTTTAAAAGAATTTATAGAAGGCAGTACAATTTCTTTTCTGAAAGTTTGATATGTACAGTCTTAAATCAAACTTTTGTTGTTTTTTTTATTTAAAATTAAAAAGAAAACAGATGCTGAAGTTATTCTGATTATCTAGTATTTTAAATATATAATTTAAATTTTGAGTGAGTGAGTGAATGCGGAGTTTTTTGGCGCAAGAGCCAAATCTGGCTATACTACATCAAACATTGTGACGAATCTATTCGCGACCTTTTGACTAATCCTCTTGAGAAATCGTTGAACTATCCATTCGCGTTATTCACAACCAACCCTTCGGAAGAAGAGAATCGTTATATGTAAATTAACTTACTATAAATAGGCCAGGTTTTCTAACTTGAGAGAGAGAAGTAGGGGAGATATACTCGAGACAAGTGAGATTGGTATTTAAAGTATAGTATTTGAATTATAGAGCTTTGATTATTAGAAGGAAACCTTAAAAATACGATTATTCACTACGATTGATTTAAGATTAGATTAAATCAGATAAAAAGTTATATCCCGAGTTAAAAGAAGAACCCTTTGTTAGTCGACAAATCGCTTACGTGTTACTGTCGTTGTTCCACTTTTACGATTTTCATTTAGACATTCTCTTAATATTATTATTTAAAATTGTGCCAGTCCTTAGTGTTGAAATAAAAAAGGTTGGTGGTAACTCTGAAAATAATGTGAATTTTTCAAAAATTCTAGATCAGACTCTCTGGAGAATACTTTACTTAATATAAGCAAAATATTATTATTATAGAAGCATTTTTTATAAAAGGAGAACGTTTTGAAAAAAGGTTATTCTAAGTTTATTTTTTGCCAAAATATTGTATTTCAAAAAAAAAATTTTTGTCATAATGTCCTTAAAACAATTTTATACTTATATTCTAATCTAAGTGACACTAAATATCATGAAAAGTATCCATTTATGCGTTTTTTTTTAAATCACGGTTCCGAAGGTAGTCGGATACATTAATCCATTTATTCAAACCAAAAATACTTTCTTGTCATCAACGGGATAAATTCATTTTGCATCATGGTAGCGTGATAATTACATCCGCGTGTTTCTATTCAAACAATTTAAAAACTCCTGTGACGTCATGTCACGCAATAAAAGTAATCATGTGTTTCCAGTTAATCAGTTCATACACATTGCTGTTGCTAATTTTTACTTTTTACAGAAACCTTCTTTTAAAAAGCACATATTTGTCTACGATAATAACGCACAAAGGTATACGTAATAAATTTTATTTAAAAATGCATGCATAAAATAAGATATTTTTCAATTTTATAATCTTTTTGAAGACATTTTTTTCATAACATTTGAACATCTTTACTTAATTATAAGGTTTGAAATATTATAAATAAGTTTTACAAATAGAACACCAAGTACAATTAGTTGAATGTCAGTTTTGAATTCAACGAAGAACACGTGTTTGTCTGTATCATGTGACCGTCATGAATTGAGCTCATTAAAAATATTTCAAAATTAAATTTGAATTGATATTAATCTACATAATAATAATTTGGTTATAGGTATGGACAACAATTATTTTTCAATTCCTACTATTAGTTCAAATTCAAAGTTTCAGTCGTTAATAAAATACTTTTTATTCATCCTCTCAAGTTCAAATACATTTTTTTAAACTTGTAGTGTGGACGAAACTTGATGTTAATACAATTTTTTCAAATGTTAATTCATTTATTAAATTTAATTAATCTCAGTCGAAATTATTCCTCTAGAGGGTAGCACCATTGAATAAAACAGTGTTTGTTATAAATTTATGATGCATATTTAAACTTGAATAATCATTTGCTAGTTAGACGTCAGCATTCCTTTTACACTGGTTTTAAGATAAATTTTTACGAAGAAAAAAATCAAATTTTATTAAAAAATATAATTATAAATTTAATGTGGTTAAAAAGTTTTTAATGTTAATTTAATTGTTAATGTGTTTTGCCACTTAATATTGCAATTATATCGTGTGTGTATATATATATATTTATATTAATTTTGGTTGTTTAATAAAAAGTAATTAAAATAAAATGTTCTTTTGTTGACCTTAGTAGGAATTGACTTTAACTTTCTTTATATTACTTGTTTGGATTCTGATAAATAATTACAGGAAGAAGTCTAGGTTTTAAATAATTATACAGAACATGGAAAAATACCGATCGATCTAAATGTATTACATAATTATATAGACAATTTTTGAACACTCTTAATACTAAATACAAAAGTTGAAATCAATTCTTTAAGTTAATAAAACTTATAATAAGTTTTAAGATATTAAGATAAGATATGGTTTTCAAGCAGCAACAGCTCATAAGTCAGTTGGCAAAATTTCTCATTTCCATACGAGCAGCTATTTTCCAGCTTATTTCACTTGACAGCTGATGATGACTTAACTCTTATGAAAGCCTCTTATTAACCTCTGCTCTAGAGACCGAAAAGTCAAGTCACGCGTCTCTGACCACTGTCCACTTCGGCTGACCCTTCCCGGAAGTTTTGATAATTGTTCCATTTCGCTTGACCATTTCGAATTTCGCCTTTCTAATTTTACGGTACTCTACATTTTGTGACAGTCCTAAAAGGTTAGTTCTGCCTGAGCTTCTGAACTGTTACTGAAGAATTTGAACTGGAATAGAATTCTGTTCTTTCTGATAATAGCTGCCAGCATTTAGATAATATCTGACATTAATCTCAAATGAAAATAATAATTTTGATTACTAAAAGTTTTAAATTTCGTTAATCGTTCTTTTTATATATATATTCAGATTTTAAAAAAGCCCACATTTAAATCAATACAACTTTTAAGGAAAAAACAGAAAAAGAAGTTACTTCCAATTAGGGTTTTGAAATCCTTTTCTGACCTTGAACATAAAAGGGTGAGTTTTCCCATAAGAGGCTGACGAGAGATTATATTTCACCTTCAAGATTTAATTTCATATTTCTTGTTAGTTAAGAAAATTAGTTATGATACAGAATACAACACATAAAACTCTATACAAAGATAAAAATTATTTTCTCAATTTTCATATTAAATCAGAAAGCACAACCTTAAAATATCAATTAAAATCATATTTAATATTTAAGGATCGTGATAATGATCAAAAAATTAAAGTAACAAGTAATACAATTTTTTTTTTTTTAAATTCGATTCCTACTTCGTTAGAAGAAGTTCTGATGCGATCGGTTGCCTCTAGTAACTACGACAGAAATAACGCAAAATAAATTTAAATTAAAAAATAAAATTTAATCAATGAATTAAATTTTAAAAAACTGTATTGACATCAAGTATAATTTATTACAAGATTGAAAAAATGTATTTGAAATTGTATGAATGAATAAAAATTATTTTTAAACAATTAAAAATCTGAACAAGATATAAATAAACATTTATATGAAGGGAGAGAGTGAAGTATATAATTGTAGGAATTGAAAAAGTAATGAACCAAATCTATTTTTAAATCAAAAGGAAATTCAAATTCTTATAGATTCTTTCTACAATTGCATTATCTTATGAAGTAATACTAAACAACATATACAGTGATAAATGGTTGCGTATTTTTATTCTTTATTCTAAGTTTCCATCATTTCATTTTTCAAACCCTTAAGACTTTAAAGCCATTTTGATCATCAAGTCCTCTTTTTCACAGCCGATACCATTATCTGATCATTAGTAATCCAAGAAATTAATTTAAAATTATGGCAAAACTATCTACGATGTTTTCCCAAAATAAGACTTCATTGAAAATTAAGTCCTAGACATGAGTTGCAGAATACCAGCAGTATAAAAGCCATACCACCAAAATAAATCCTAGGTAAGACTGCCAGCGACATGGATTCCAGACACTACCAAACAAGCCATTGAAGTTTAGATACAACATCTAACCACATTTGACAAAAACAAAAAAAAGTATTTACCTGTTACTGATTACCATCTTCAAGCTTTAAATACGTCTCTCTCTCTCTCGTATGGAGCTATGGATAATAAATCCTTTTTTGAATAATAAATTTGAAATGGAATAATGCATTGAATTATTTAAGAGAAGATGAAAGTAAAAAAAAAAAAGCTATTCCATCAAGCTTAAGATAAGAATTGCTGGATATTCTAAAGGATTAGTACAAGAGTTAGTCAAGTACCAGAAGATAACTGTGGAATACTCTAGGAATAAAAATGTTTTGCAACTTTCTGCAAAGAAAAAGAAGTTGTTAGATCTTTACTACTGTAATATCAGTGAATAGGTCGACGAGGTAAAAGCTAAGTGTCCGTGTAGATCAGGTCTCAGCAACCTGAGATGGAACATATCTGAACGGATTGCTGATGAAAGAGCAAAGCTGATTGCAATGTTACTATCAAAGCATTTGCCCTAGCAAAGGTTCCATAGGTTAGAATTTTCGCCAATCGAATTCAAAGCCTCCCAATCATATCACTGGATGGATAACATCCTTCAACATTGTGAACTGTAATGAGCACTATGAGGATGTTTCAGAAGCCCTGCTGTATTTAATTAAACATAAATAAATGTATCTAAGAAATAAGACATTCCCAAAAAATAAGCTCTAACGTGTCAATGTAAGACCAGGTCTTACTTTTAGAGAACACAGTATTGTCATTATTCCCCCATTTCGATTATTAATTTCTTTTCTACTTTTTACACAATTTACATGTTCTTTTTTCATCAGTATGTATATAGCTCCCTTAATACCTCATTTAATCATATCTGCAAGAGCAGGTTTATGCATTAAGCGCTTTGGGCTTGTTCCCAGGGCCCCATCCCAGATTCAGTTAAGCTGAACTTAAACAGATATTAGACCTCCTAGCATCCGCCAGTGCCAAGGGAGCTTGTAGAACTTCTGCACCCAGGGCCCAAAATGGGCTTAAACCGGCACTGATGTCTACCCCCTGATTGAAAAATTTTACATACTTTGTGTCATGATCGTATTTCTTTCCTGCGTAATATTCTTCAAACTTAATTGTTATTCTGCTTTAACTTGTGTCAGTATTGTGTAGTAAAAAGTAAAGATCTCAAAGTTTTTAATGATTTAAAATCATTTTTTGTTCGGTATGTTATTTCATTTTTTCTTTAATACTTATTTTTGCAGTTTCATTTAAATTTCATATCGAATTACCTTATTTTAAAGTAAACATCGTAAGACTTGTGATACATTTAAAAAAACAGTTTTTTATAATTTTAAATTTTGCTACGTGAATAACAATATTAAGGGTTATTACTCTGGTAGCTTTAAAATACGAAACATAGTGACCAACGACCGATTTAAAGTTTTATTAAAAAATAAAAATAATTTATGTAGAATTATGATTTTTTCTTTAAATAAGAACTGCTCAGTAATGGAGGTAATTTCTCTAAACCTGCATTTTCCTCAAATTCCAAATTTAAGCAAGACTTTCTTTCCATTTTTTAAAATATTTTTTCACATAACCACCTCTGGCCAAATGTCATCACCCAGCAACATATGCAAATGACATCATTAACGCAGGAAACCGAATTTAACGCAGCATTTAAAGCATTTACGGCAGTTCGCCAAAAATAGTGATTCCACAATTTTAATTATTTTTTCCATTCATTTTCTCTTTATACATCATTTCTTTATAATTTCTTCCCACTTCTCACATTTCGGTATGTGATTAGTTTTCCAATTTTCTTTAAGATAACTAACCGTGCCCTTGGGGTAATTTGTACGAAATCGCTTCTGATGAGTTGCCAAGTTTTACGTTCTAATACATTACATAATGGGTTTTTTTCTGTTCAATTTATTTATTTTTTCCTAGGGAAATATGGTACAACTGGCATGGAATCTACATTCTTAATAATTATATCCTTTGCAAAATTTTATTAAGATAGAGCTTAGTAAAAAACACTTTTTGACATCGATAAAATTTACAGGATGAGTTAGTTTTTTATAATTTATAAATTGAAACTAACATTTTTCTGGGATAAAATAAAATTATGCCATGACATACGTGGTATGTACACACACACCCTGTTACAGAGTCCTAAAATGGTACATAATTATCTAAGAATCTAGTCCTAAAGTATAAATTTATCACTATACTGGGTTTTTATTATTAAAGTTACACTATTCAAAGGCCTGTTCAACCTGTTCTGCTTATTGAATTTTGATGGAATATATGCTATATGGACCACAAGAAAAAACGATTTCTGCAACAACAAAAAATTTTAGTACAAATTTCGACCACAGACGGCTTTTATCGAATATTCCTTATGGAAATCCGTAAAACATCTATATAAACTTGAAGTCATAGCAAGAGAAGCATTCAGCACGCTTTTGTCATCGTTAATCACTCTTGCTTTACAGAAACGTCACTAACCTATATACAAGATGGAGCAACTCCTCACATTAGGCGCAAAGTCGAAGCCTTTTTAGTGCTAATTTTGGCGATAATCTGGATTATCCAGATATTTTCCGGGTACATGGCCTTCTCGCTCACCCGACTTAAATCCCCGTGATTTCTGGTTGTGGAGATTTCAAAAAGACCGTGTTTATAGAGGAGCAGTTAAGGACTTTTCCTAATTTGAAAATCAGCAGTATACGCCATGTGGCTGAATCCCTTGTGAGTTGATTCGCGCTACCATTGAAAACGCTATAATGCGCTTACAACACGTTAATGATGTCAATGGAGCCCATATTGAGAATCTTCTGTGATAGAATAAATTTTAACGATTTTAACATAATTTTTGTCCTTTTTGGGGCACCACATTTCCTCCTAGTGGTCAAAATATGAACTATTTTCTTTAATTGCAGAAACGTTTCCCCCATGGTCCATATAGCATATATTTCAAGTTTCATCAAAACCCGATAAGCCAAACGGGTTATACAGGCCTCTGAATAGTGTAACTTTAATTATAACTACACGGTATAAGAATTATTGTTTTATTAAGCAAAAATAGAGCCTTCAGGGGATCATAAAATAAGCAAGTAATAAATCTCTTAACAGGAACTACTATTATAAAACAGAAGCATTTCCTTTTTAGTCTCTAATTTCGTAATTGAAGGTGCAGATGATCGAGTGTGTTAGCCTAGCAATGTAAAATACCATGAGGGCATATAGTGACGACCTTCAAAGTTTTGAGCCTTGTTCAGTTGACGCCACTCCCCCCTCTCTACATTTCCCCGTCACGTGAAAGTAAGGAATAAGGCACTCCCATATTCCTTCAATTTTTTGACTCATATAACTCACCCAACCTTAACGTCAAACTCTTGTACAATATTTGTAATACACACATAATTACTAACTTTTAATTTCTTTATTTAATAAACTTTAAATGTCCGATTCTTGGAAAAGGGCTAAACATGTGTATTTAATAAATATCTCGGATCTAATTAAAGAAAAATTCGGAGCCAAAAGCACATATTGAAGTTAAAAGTTTCGTGAGAAACATTATTCGAAAAATAAAACACACATTATTCGAACTTTTTGCTTTTCAATTTGGTTATCACACTACTGGATAAGTCCCTCCCTTTTCCACTTATAGTTATTTCTCAGGTACCATGGGCAACCAATAAGAGTTGACTTCCTCGCTCGCCATGACCGATTGAGAGGATAGCCACTCGGCTCTCTCTCATTCACAAAATTGCCATCTCCATGAATAAACTTTTATGAACGATTGGCTGAGATAAAACCAGAATGCAGCAACAACCAGCATGAAAACTCCACATCCATAGCATCGAGAGATGGAATTGAAGGCAGTACTTCTCAAACTTTCAATATACCCGACCCAATATTCAATCATTTTCATCTTGCCCCCTTCCGTACAATAACAATGTATTGAATTCACTAATACTATACTTTGACACTAAAGCTGCTATACGACTTTAACCCCTTATGTGCACCGGCGTATATAAAGGTCTTACTCAGCCGATGCATTACTATTTATATGTCTTTCGTATATATATATATTTCGTATATATTTCGTATATATTTCGTATATATATGTCTTTCCAAAGTACGATTTTTTCTGTGCTGTGCTATCCATAAAATTATTTCGAAGGCTTTGAAATGCAATAAAAAGTTCTTGACAGTGTTTGTGAAGGATTTACTTATTTCAGAGGATTTGCTTATTTATTATTTTCTCATATCCTTGGGGGGGGG
>BMAV01003085.1:0-14365 GCA_019973955.1 Trichonephila inaurata madagascariensis
AGTATTTCAAACTCTTTTAATCTATGCAAAAAGTTAAGAAGTACTTTGTTTATACTAAAGTAATTCAAGAAATAGGAAGCCAATGAAATTGTTGGAGTTTATTGGTTATTGTATTAAAATCTTTTTGTGTGTAAAATCTATTCGAATAAGAAAAATTTCTAGTTCTTTCTACAATGCAACCAGTCACACAAAAACACTTTTAAGGATTCTCAGCTTTCTTTATCACTACTGATATACATTATACAATATTTTTTCTAATCAATGTTCTGACTTGTAAAATAGACCAGATAGATATTTAACCCATTGACTGCCAAGTAAATTTCGAGCGTCTTGCCCTGGGTGCCAAGTTTTTATTTTTATCATACTATTAAATTATTGATATAATATTCTAATAGAATTTACAGTAATTTTTATTTAAAAAAAAGACTAGCCTGGGGCGTCACAGAATAAGATTCCAGTGCTGAGTACCACTTACGAGTTGTTTTTTCAGTAAAAATCTTCAGATACAAAGATTTCTTTTCGTTTTGCTTCATTTTACAAGCTCGTCATCTAATTTCATCTGGCTACAATCAGATGAGTAATGTTATGTCATATTTGTGTAATGATCGTCGCTGGGAAAAACCTATAAGGCGATGGTAGTTAAAGAGTTGTAAAACAATGAAAGGAACTGATAAGTAATAATTAGCAGACTACAGGAAAACTATCTGTTGGTACAAGAAAATAGCTCTACCCTACTTTGAAATAATCCTGCAAAATACGTACATACTGTATAACCAAAGAAATCGAAAGAATAAAAAGATGAGGAAGCGTCAATTGAGGGAAACTGTTATTATGCATTTATTTGATGGCTGGAGAAAGCAACAACTATAATACAAAAATAACTGATTTTAAATATTTAGAGCATCTTCCTCCCACAGAAAAAAAGGATGCCTACAAAACCATGTCAAATGTGTAAAAAAAACAACAAAACAATGAAGACTTAGTATTTTTGTCCAATGTATCCCAACAGCCCATCACTTTGAGTTGATCCTTGCTTTAAAGCTCATCATACACAGCAACAACAATAAAAAAATATATTTTTATTTTTGGAATAGATTTGTGTATACAGGATATCCCGAATTCATGGTACAAACTTTAAAGGTAGGTACAGGCATTGCAACACTCATTTATTGTATAGGAATGTATGGGCGGGCACAAACACAAAAACAAGAGACGAAAAGGAAAGACAAAGTGTTTATTGAAAGCTTTTCTGACAAGTGTAATGTTTATAATAACTGTTCATAACTATTCAGCACATGAGCTATGAAGTCCAGCTGTAGCGCATATTACTGTACCATCCACTGGAAGTCGGAGAAATAGTCTGCCTGGTTCAAAGCTTGCACTCGCTGAAAATGGAACAGGTGTAAGCGATTTTCGTATAACACTCTACAAACGGGTTGATGACTCACACGTGATGAGCAACAGCTCTTGTACTTGACTCTGATCTATCAGCCACAATGTTCAAGATGCTTTCATCCAGACTTGGATTACGTACATGTCTTCTTTCGACCAGCATCCTGTCTGGTGACGTGAACGAGCGTTTTCATGAAGTTGACGATATAACCGCTGAAATAGTTCTGTGATTCGGCATTCGTAGATTAGAAAACTGTGGGTGATGCATTCTTTGCTCAGCTCTGACATTATCCTTTGCCCGTCTGTACATATAATACATGTATACGTTTTCGGCATTCTTTAAGTCTTCCATCGTAGACGTCAGCACAATTGTGAATGGTGCTTTCCATTACTGAGATGTATCATGTTGAACGGCATGGCGCTTCACCCCATCATTTGCACCCATACATTCCTATACAATAAATGATTGTTATAATGTCCTGTACCTACCCTTAAAGTTTGTACCATGAATTCGGGACCCCCTGTATATAATTACTATGCTATAAGTAATTTAATCGTCTAATTTTAATAATAAAAATTGATTTTTAAGGTTTTTTTGCCCTACATAAATTTTTTAATCATCCTTTTAAATAATTTCGAATTCAAATGGAGATATGTAATCAATCTGAAATTTCAGCTCCAA
This sequence comes from Trichonephila inaurata madagascariensis, assembly GCA_019973955.1. Taxonomy (NCBI): domain Eukaryota; kingdom Metazoa; phylum Arthropoda; class Arachnida; order Araneae; family Nephilidae; genus Trichonephila; species Trichonephila inaurata. The sequence goes on from BMAV01003085.1 coordinate 2,075, forward strand.
ACTACGAGATATCTCGATGCCGGCAGTTTTGGTACACACGTTTGGTACGAGATATCTCGTGATTGACACTCAATGGGTGAAATGTGATTTTGGTGCATTGTGTAAAGATTACGCTGTTACCGGGTCTTAATTAAATTTCATATCTACATCTATGGAATAAAGGGAAAACAGTTTTGAATTTCATCACGAGGTGACGTTGATGGATCGTGTATATTTAGATTGCGTATTCCTTATCTCAGGGGTGTTGGGAACTTTAAATGGAAAGCGTGCGTTATTATTGGCAAATGAATGAGATGTTGTTGGAAATGAAGCTATTTACATCATTTTGAATAAATCGATAAATTTCATATGGTGGACTCAAACTGGTTGTGATGGGTATCTGATTAGACTTAATGAGAATTATTTATGAAGACGCTTAAGGCTTTGTGTGGAGGTAGGAATGTTTACGGAAAACATTAGCAAGCATAAATCATGGACGGATTCATTTCCAGTTACTATTAATAGGTTTTGCTCTGTTTTATGGATCTCCATCGCTTATAATTTAATTTATGATAAAAAGTTTAAGTTTTTCTCTTATTCGATTTTTGATTGGATTGATTGGTTTTTGTACCTAATCTTACGATCTTCTCACTATATTTATTTGGGGAACCCAATTGTTTGTTTCCCGTTTCTATTATTTTTTCTTTTCCTTTCCTTCGAACCCGTTAACACACACAATCATGAGGGTTTTTTCCCCCGGGTCAAACTATTATATTCAATGTTACTTTTAAAGGCGGGTTTTTTTGATTGTGATGGTAATTTTGTTTTTTTATTTTACGTCATTTGGAAATAATTACCCCTTAAATAATAAAATAAAAGTTTTTTCATTCTCACTATTATTTTCCCTCTATATTTTTATTTTTTTATATTTTATCTTGTTCAAATTTTCAATCTTTAAATTTAAATATTTTCCCTATTAAACCAATTAAGTTCAAAAAATTTTAAAAATTTTGGGGGGGATAAATTTAAATTTAATATGTTTTCCCAAATTTTAATTTAATTAAATTTAAATTCCCGGGTTTTTGGACGTCAATTTGGTCTTCTTTTATTGTTGTAACAATGTGACTGTTCATACAAAACAAAAGTTGGCGTCAAAAACCCTTTTTCCAAAAATGGGGTGTGCATTGTTACAGAAATTTAAAAAAATCACCCCCCTTTCCTTTTTAAATTCCTATTAGTTTACTCTTTTCCCCAAAACCTATATTTTACCCGACGCTGAATGTGGGCAATTGGGGGGTTTAAATTAAAAACCCCATGTTGCGATATGAATTTAAAGGGTGCGCATTGGTTTTCATAATCACTTTTTTAAATTTTCTCTTAAAAGAAAGAATACAATTTTTTTTTGCTATTTATTTTTTATTTTAATAAAAAATGTTTCAAAGATAACTAATCCCAAATAAATACATCCTTTTTTTTTTTATATTTTGGGAAAAAGTTGAAAGGGGACCCCCCCTCGGGTGCCCTTCCCCTAAATTTCAAAAGCAAAAAGGTCCAAAATAAAAAAAATTTTAAGCTGCCATGATTTTTAATATGCCCCCTTTTCCCCCTTTTTTAAGATCTTAATTTAAAACCCTTTTAACAGATTAGATAATAATATGGTATTTTGAGAGAATCAGGTTAAACACAAATATATATAATCCCAAAAAACCCAAAACTGGAAACCATTTCAAAAACCCAACCCTCGCCTGCAATTTTTAAAAAAATCACAGACCCGAATTTTTGGGGAAAAAATCGCTCCTCCCTTTTTGCCCACCTAAGTATTAATCTATTTAACCCTAGTTGAAGTTACGGTTCACTGGCGTCCCAATGGGTATAACCTAACCTAAGGGCCCGTTCAGTAACTTCTTTTTGGGCCCTTCCGCCCTCTTGAAATGGACTATCATAACATTCCCCAAATGCCACCCGGTTTAAATTTTTAAATTTTGATATTTAAAGTTTCCCTAATTTGCATCTTTCCTTAAAAGCTTTACTTCTTTTTTGGTTTAAAAAAGAGTTGTCTTTCCCTTTCCCCCCAAAGACCCCAAAAGGATATTTTTAAAAAAGGAACGTGGCCCGCCCACATATTTTATTTTTTTATATGTTGTTTTTTTTTTGGGTTCCAAAAACCCCAATTTTTATTAAAAATTAAATAAATAATAAAATTTAAATGTCCCCCCTTTTCCCTTTTGTTCCCAAACCCCCTGAGCATTATCGCGGGGGGAACCCGAATTGTTTCAAATATTACTTTATCTTGAATTATATTGGTAGGTTGGCTTGGCACGCCACAGCTATGAGGTTATCTAATTAAAAAGAAGTCGCAAGAGGGCCCCACTGTACAGGAGACAGTGCCGGTTTATTCATTGGGCACTGGGGACGGGTGCCCGGTTAGCTGGACTTAACCAGATTTTCAAGTTATAAATTTCGATCCTTCAGTGTCAAGGGGGCCTGTAGATCTTCCGCACCCATGGCTTGAAATGAGCTTAAATCGGCACTGACAAAAGGTGTTATTTAATATAAATGAATTGATTGATTTTTTAAAAATTTTATATAACATAAGCATAAAGTCATGGATGAATAATGAGGATCCTATGTCTGGAGGTAATTTAATGCAGGGGTAGCCAATGACCTTGCGGGCCACTTCGCAAAAAATTTTAAATTAATCTAAGATCCCAAAAATAAAAAATATGTCCCCATATCAGTTTTGGGGAAACAAAAAACATTTATTGGGGGTGAAAATTTAAAACAAAATGGGAAATTTTTATTATTGTTTTATTTTTTTCCATTAAAACAGAAAAGATAATATAATAATGTTTAATTTAAAAAAAATGCAATGATCAAATAAAACCCCAAAAAAATTACAGGTTTTTGTGAAAAAATTTCGGAGTTCCTTTTGAATTGATTTTTCGTTACCATTGTTTAAATTTGGGTTTGCCGGGCATTTTTTTAAAAGATTATTTTCATTGCCCTTTTTCTTAACCGTCCCGGGTATTTTTTTTAAAATTTTTAAAAAAAATCTTTTTGACTGCCTTTTTCTTTTTTGGGGATTCCAAACAGAAAAAAGGGGAAAAGGGGAAAAAAAAAAACACAAACCCGAGAATCATGTACCATCCATAGAGTAAAGGATATAAATTTGAAATTTTTAAAAATTATTTATTATAGTAAAATAAAATGTAACTTTTTTGATTGGAAAAAAAATCTATTTTTAATTTTAAAGGAATTTTTGCTATCAAAAAAGGGTTTATTTTAAAAAAAAGAACAGGAACACCAAAAACCCAATTTTTAACTATATATATATATAAATTTAATATATAAGTAATTTTCCCCAAAAAAATTTCAAAATAAAAAAATTTTAAAAAAAAAATAAAATATAAACCCATTTTATTAAAATTTTCCGGGGCCCCCCTATAAAAATACACCGGGGGCCGTAATCGGTTACGGGCCGCGTGTTGGGTAAACCCCCGATTTAGTGCTTAAAAATTATAATTTCTATTTATTTCTATCAGAACAAAATATTAAACTTAATTTTTTTTTATTTCCAAAAAATTAAAATATAAATTAAAATAAAAATTTAATTTAATTTCGAGTATAGTGGCATCTCTAAATTCAATTTTTTGATAATTCCCTCTGGAATAATAATGAAATTTGTATAATATTTGTTTTATTTGGACTTAAATTAATTTTTACTAATAAACACTATGGTTGTGAGTCTTATTGCATTCTCTTATTTGGGGTTTCTTTTGGTTAAAAACTAAATTTTTTTATGAAAATCGGGGGGTTTTTTTCAAAAAGTAAAATAAGATATTCTATAGAAAAAGTTTATGAATAAAAAACCAAGATGGGGGGCAAAAAAGGGGTAGGCAACCGTATTGGACAACCCCTTTCTTTTTTGGAATCACAAAAATTTCCCCAAAAAATTTTTCAAAAGAATAATTTGGTTGGGCATAAATTTTTAATAAAAAAAACCCACCTATTAAATGGGGGATAAACGGGAATATGGAATATCATTCTGGGGTGTGATGCTTTTGATCACAAATAAAGGGGGGTTAAAAACATTTTTGGGTTACTGTTTATTTTGTGTCCCCTTAAAAGGGAAATGCTCTTACTTGGATGAGATTAGTTTTTATGGAGCACAAAAAAATTAAAATTAAAATTTGAGTTTTTTTCCAATTAATTCATTAAAATTTCCTTTTTTTTTTCCCATTTTAAAAGGGAAAAATAACTATGAATTAAACAACTAATTTTTTTTAAAAAATACCTAATAAAAGTTATAGGTATATAGGGTTTTTACCCCGTGAATTTTGAGAGAAAAAACGGAATCAAAAAAAATTATTTGGTTGTTTTTTTAATTATTTTATTTATTTAAACTCCCCCTATTTTTTTTTAAAAAAATGCCTTTGAACAAAAAACCTTTCAAACCAAAAAAAATTATAAAAATAAATAAGATTTGCTCTGATTTCAATTTCTTCAGTCAATATGATTGTTTTTCATAACTTTTTTTGAAACTTAAGGGGTTTTTTGGGTTAAATTTTTAAAGGGGAACCCAATTCGTTTTTGTTGGGAAAAAAATATTTATGGAAAGGTCCAACAATTTTTAAAATGACCTTTTTAATCAGAATGTTGCAAGATAACTATAATATTTCAACTGTTTCAAATTATATTGCTCGAAAAATTACTAAAAATAATTAATTTGAAAAATTTTGGAGGGTCATTCGTTTTGTATTGTTTTTATCCACCCCAAATGTTGTTTTTTTCCCATATAGTGTTTTGTTCTACTTCTTTCAATGGACCGATGTTTGCTTTTCGAAGTTAGTGCTGTAAATATACAACCTCTAACAATAAAGTTCAGTGAATAGTCCTGTATCATTAACGCAGATGAAATATTAACGAAAGTTACCTTATTATCCTTTGAAACAGTCACCTCCCCCTTTAACCTCTGATACCCCCATACACGTCCTTCAAACTTATGAAGAAGTCTTCTTTTTTTCATGGTTTTAAAAAATCTGTCCCTTTTCTTTCGGGTGTCATAAAATAATCGTCAAAGTTTTCCTTTCAAAAGCAAAATTTGAGTTGTGGGAATAGGAATAAGTCTGGAAAGGGGTTGAGATATGGGAAAAAAGGTGGATGTTCAATTTTTTTCACCCCTTTTTTACCGGGAAATGTTTGACGGGGAAAATTTTTGTGAGGGCGAGAAAAGTAAGAACAAAAAAACCCCAAAAAAAATTTAAAAATCTGGGTTAAAAAATTGGGATGTTTATGAAAAAATTTGAAATTCATCCTTGGGAGCATTTTATCATCCGCTATCTGCAATTTTTTATGATGATCGTTCGTGATTAATTTACCCCACCCCCCTTTAATGTTTTTGTGGAAAGGGCCTGTTTTTTAACGGGGGTTGGAAATCTTTCCCCCGGGCCCTTTTAAAAAAGGGGAACCACTCGTTCACCACTTCTTTGGGCAGTGATTGATCTTCATAAACACGTCCCAGCATCGAATAAGTTTCTGTCGGTGTCTTTCCAATCTTAACACAAAACTTTAAATTGATCTTTTATTCGTTCATTTTTCCTGTTCTCAGTTAAGAACCAACGCATTACACAAGCACTTTGTAAAGCAAGTCTTACATGGAACATAAACAACGCGCATCTGAACAACAGTGAGGGCAGATGATTAACACCTGCCACTACGCATGTGTAGCGTTTTATTTCGCCAGTGTTGCCAGGTCGGCCGTTCCGACTTTATTCACAAACTTTATTGTCAGAGGCTGTATATTAAGAATTGGAGAAATTGCATGACAAATTTAGTATATAATGGTGTTTTTGATGCAATCCACAAGAATATTTCATGCTATGAATTCCTATGATGAAAATATTCCAACAACTATCATAACCAATGTAGATTTAATTATGTATCTAGAATTTGTTCTTCAAGCGAATTCTGGTTTACGAATAAGTTCCCTGCAATTTGCCTTTTCTTCAAAAATATATATTTTTTCTTTATTCATTTATTAAATGCCTAACCATTGACCATAATATCATTAGGTAACGAGCTCTCCAATATCTTTTACAATAAAGTTTAAATTCTTTAGTGCAGAGCACACACTTGTCCAGATTCACATAAAACACATAAAGGTGAGACAATCAAATTAAAACGAATAAAGATAGAACGATTAATCAACGAATAAATTTTGTATTTCAGCTTTAGTAGCACTAACAGCTGAAATACAAACACGTTTCTATAGATCTTATTAATCTCGAGCTTAGCAGAGTGAAGAGGTAGATCTTTGGAAGAATCTTAGGAGAATATCCGTGCCTATTTTTGCTATCCGTTCCCTTGTTTTGTCTATTCATTTCAAGATGATTACTTTTGTTAGATTTTCCAAGCTGCTAAGAATTTCCAAATAAGTTCAACAGAAAATTCTTTAGTAATTTTTAAATCACTGATTGGTGTTTGTAATATAAAATCAAACAATCAAATAGACATAAAAATCTGAAATTACGTAAGTAGTGAGAGATGGGTAAACATATAACAGCGCGCCAATAAAGTGCGGAAAAATTGAGATAATTGAATTATTTTACTTAGTTATCTGAATCAATATGAGATGCTGTGTTCATTATTTGAAATAAGTACATCAGACTTTAGTGGGATCGAAACACAGTGGAAATAAATTTTAACTGAAGCAACATTAAAAAATTGTGCAGCTTAATTCTTCTTCCTTCTTTCCTCAGTGGCTCGACAGCGCAGTGTGGACCTTGGCCTCCTCAAGAAGCCTTTTTCAGACCAGCCTTCTTCCTGCCAGTGTTCTAAAATTCTTAGTTCTCAAAGTAGGAGATCTTTTTCTTGGTCATCAATCCATCTAAGATTTGGCCTGCCTTTTCTTCGTCTGACCATTAGTTGGGAATTGAAGACTTTTTTTAGTAGTGCGGATTTCGTCCATTCTAACAACGTGACCTGCCCATTTAATTCGTTGTATTTTGATGAAGTTAAAGATGTCAGATTCTTGATATGAATGATAAAGCTCGAAATTTGATCTTCGCCACATTACAATATCCTGAATTCCTCAAAATAAATCTTAAAATCTTCCTTTCGTAGATACTTATCATGTTCTCATCTGTACGAGACATGACCAAGTTTCATAAGCTTAAGTTAATACTGATCTTAAAAACTTTTATACAATAGAACCTTTGTTTTTCTTTTGATTAAATCCGATTTGATATATTTTCGTATTCCATTAAGATATCTATTGACCCTAGTAATTCTCTTTTGGATTGGAACAATTGTTCCTATTGTTAATTTCTGAACCTAAATAAGCTGAAACCGTCAACGACATCAAAATTATATTCTTCTATTTTAAAGTGAGAATTGTTATAACATGATTTAGTGCAAGACATGTATTTGGTCTTATTCTCATTGATTTTCAGTCCCATCCTGAGGACATCTTTCTCTAAAGATAAGAAGTCTTGTCTTAGTGCGGTGGGGTGTTTGAGTAATAATAAATGTTATCAGCAAAAGAAAACAATTCTTTGATTTATTAGATTATTAACAATTGTATTGATTATCAATACCTTTTTACTAAGAGATCTTTTTATAGAGCTTTCGTAAAAAAATTATGAAAAGATAATTTCACAATTGTATTAAGTTTTGCTATTTACTCTTGAGAGATTATTGAGAATGGAAGAAACTTTATATTACTTTTAAAGTATTATGTCCTGTGATATGATAATCGGTGAAGTTAAAAATAGATATTGAAAGTCAAGTTATCATTTCATCAAATGCTTTAGATTCTCATAAGAAAAAAAACATCAATTGATGAAGAAAGCATCAAATAACGTTAAAAATTTGAATGTGACATTGGTTTTGCAGGTCAGGTGATTAACAAAAATGATAAAGAGTGATAATTTTTTTTAATGCACACCATATAGACGGATACCAATTGTCGCAGGTAATTTTAACGCCTAATTTCCTCCTCAGAGGGAAGCACCTAAGCTCTGGCGATGTGAAGCCGTACTTAGGATTTTAATTATGCCGAGCGCACCCAAGCCAAACAGACACTCAAGGGATCTTTTACATGCTGCGTAATTATGCGACGTGGCCGTTGTCGATTTTCTGCATCCTGAAAATCCACCGACTTGGCCTGGGGTCGAACCCGCAACCTTAGGCGTACAAGGCCAACGACAAACCAACAACGCCATCTAACCAGCAGAGTGAGGAAAGTACGATACTGGATAATTGTAGATTCTAGTATTTTTTAGCATATATATTTTCACCCACAATTGATAGTTTAAAATTAGGTAAATAAATAAATAAAAGGCAAGATATATATATATATTCACTTCAAGAAATTATCAGAATTATTTTCTTCCAAATTTTTGTAAAGCACTGTGCTACTCTTTCAGTCTCATCCTCCCCCATTTCATTTGATGTTGTTAAACTATATGGATCAAATGATTGCCGTAAACACCAAATAAGGGAAAATTAATAATTCTATTACTGTAGATTAGAATAAGGAACTGAATAACCACAGCTTTAAAGTAAAGGTCTGTGTAATATGATAAAAATAGAGAAAAAATTAAGTAATATCAACTATTTTGGTATCTAGTTTAGACTTCAAAAAAAATTATATGCCATATTAGAATCGAACTGTCAGATATGATAAGACAACTAAGAAAGTAAAGTACAAAAATTTCTTCAAAGCAACTGCAGTTCTGTTTCTCTTTCTGCGGTTGGTTAGAGGGAAAAAAAAGGAATTCTTTCTTTGGCAGAATAATTCAAAGTATCGGACATGACTTATTTAAATAAGGAAGGATACCGAAAGCACACACACATTTGACAAACAAAAAACCCTGCATGCATAATAAAAGGGTTGTGAAATCGAACTTATATCAGATTTGGGTCGCAGCAAACAACATCAGTGGCACTTGTATTGTTCGAAATCTGAATTTCAAAGAAATGCAAATGTCTCTCTTTTAATGGGAGATTTCTTTTTGCAGCTGAATGAGAAATCTAATGTAGAGATTTGGTTTTGATATCAAGACAAACTCATTAGCACATCAGAAATCAATATTTAAATGCGTTTTACGATAAATATTAAATATTTATGTAATAGGTTATTTGCGTCAAATAAAAAAACACTTAAAAACCAAAGAATTTATAAAAATGTCAAGAAATATTTTATTATCAGTCTTTAAAAATGAATGAAATAATAAAATATCCATAGGCTCCGACAAGGTTCTGTGACCAATTTTTCAAAAATAGATTTGGATTAGAATTTTATTGTTTTAAAGAGCCTAAATTGGTTTAAAAAGTTCTAATTATTAAATGAATAATACGTATCACACCCTTTGTTCTTGGAAAAAAAATATTTTAATGGAATTTTTTCAAAATTTTCAAAGTTAAAGAAAACGCTATAAATAAAAATGCATTGGACATAGTGCAATTTTAAGTTCTTTGATACACTTCTTGATCTCTCTGAAGTGTCACAAACCGCGTTAAAAATATTTAAAGAAATAAATATTTTATGAGTATTTAAATTTGATGTTAATGACTTTTCGTCAAAATTATTGTATGTGCTAACGTAAACAATCATTGTAAAATGTGTTTAAATGTTGCTGTCATAAAACATCGGTTTGTCACGCTCTAAAGGGTTCATAACATATCTATATATACGAGGGTTGGGGCATAAGTCATGGCAACTATTTTTTTTCTTGTAAATATGTGAATAGATCATAAACGTATATGTGTCATGTGGAAGCTTTGCAGCCATAGTGTGTATGCTGAACAACAGATGGCTCTGTGATAGCTGATAGTAGCGCAGCGAGTGCTGTGAAATTAGTCAGTTGGGGAGTGTCGTGTGAGATGGAAATAACCCGTTTTGAGCAGCCCGTTTACATCAAAATAGCCATTCTCCGAGGGAGAAATGCGAGAGAATGTCACAGTGAAATTGATCTGACCCTGTGACTTTGATCTCATGCCCAAGTTTAAGGAACCAATACGTGGTAGGCGGTTTCCATCACGAGAGGACATTGGTAATGCTTTGCGCCTAGAGGTGACCCGATTCACACATGGTGCGGAAAATTCTGAGGCTGATGGTATTCAGAGCCACCCCATCGTTGGCATAGTAAGGGTCTTTAGGCCCAGGTTTGTCATGTCAACTTTATGTGTACTGTGTTGTCATTCTTTTGCACCTTGAAGGAAGTATTGCCCTGTATATACTACGGTAATAAATTAGTGTATTATGACTTTTCAGTGCTATTCATTGTCCAGACATGTAGTTAACACCATGCCCTTCCGTCTGTATATGTCGCATTTTCCAACCGGACTGGTATTTTCTAGAAAAAAAAAAATAGTTGCCATGACTTTTGACCGAACCCTCGTATAAAAATGGATGTTTGTATTTATGAAATCGCATCACTTCACACACACAACACCATTCAACCGATCACTAAGAAAATTGGCATGTATATGTATATTTTTATGGAGAAGGTTTTCGTGCTATCCTCTTTGTTTCAGCTCCCCACCAGGTGGCGCTACACCATATCCACTTCTGCACCGTTCAATCAATTGCCAAGTTGCCAGCGTGGCTCTATCACCAACATTTCGCTATGTTTCTATTGAATCGCCATTATAAGGTAAGGAACGGTATTGCTTGCTAATATTACAATTTTAACATGAAATAAGTACAACAGAAAGTAATATTAACGTATTACACAACCATATATAAATTATTGACACTATTTTAAGCGTTTATTACACAAAATGTGTTACAATGTGTTACTTTTTCTGAGCAGAGATCAGCTAAGGAAGGTGTGTTTTCAAAAATCGACCCACAAGAGAGTTACGGGGTGTTAAGAATAAAAAAAATTATATGTAGTTATAAATAAAAAAAATATCCTTTTTATCAGCTATCAGACCTTTAGACTTAAAAATTAAGAAATATGTTTTTTTTTGTTCAACTGAGATATGCAAAAAGCTTTTTTTTGTTTAATTTGCAATTCACGTACAATTAACTACTTAAAATCTTTTTTATTCTTCAATAGGTATTGTTTAATTTTTCAATTCACCCGTGCGAAAAACAGGTATACCAGTTAGTACGTAATATATTTCATTGAATTTGATTGGATTGTTTCGAAGATATCCTGTTTTTCGTGTCCAAATTATATCGCGCAAAAATTTTATTCTTCAAAAAAACACAATAAAAAATAGGCTTATAAAGAAGATAAGGTAAATAGAGTTGAACCTCAATATAACTAACCTTTATATTGCGAATTTTTCTATACAGCGAACTTTTTCCTGGAACCAAGAACATTTCACGATCTTCTTCGTAAACGAACGTTCTATGTAACGAACTTTTTCTTTTGTGATTCAATTTTTGTTCTCCCTTTTTTTAAGTACTTCTGAAAATATTTCATGTTATTCTCTCTTTAACACATTTTATGGGGTTATAAATCTTGAACTGGTTTTATTATATCTTAATTCGCCGAGAGCAATAGAGTTCTGGACGTTTCATCCAAGAAGTGCAACCTTTAAACCCCATTGCCCAGTTCACTAGAAACATCTTCGATGTCCTCTTTCAGCCTCAGTGTAATTGCCCCGTGTTCTAATTAAAAATAATGTATGTTTAATATTACTTGTATATTTTAAATTATAAAATGTCCTTATAAAATTCATTAATTTTGGTATAAAATTATTTTCTGAATATTGAAAATAAAGTGAATTCTTCGACATTTTCTTTCTTTCTTTCTTATTTGATGGGTAAGATATAAAAAAATAAACATATATTAATTTTAAAAAAGGTGTGAATAATTATTTTTTTTAACATATAGTGATTATGAATTTAAAATTTGTTTCATGTGGTTAATAAAGTATATTAAAAGAAGAACCTCTATATAACGAATTTTCCATAAAGCGAACACTTTTTTCCTTGATTTAGATTTCGTTATATAGAGGACCAACTGTACTATAAAAACAACTAAAAATTTCTAGTATTGAATATTATTCCTTTTCCGTTAATGTTTATATATATATATATATATATATATATTTATTTTTTCTAATGTGGCTCTAACATCAAATACCTAAAAACACTCTTGCAACCTAATTGGATACCTTAACGAATTTTTTACATCGGCAGGAAAATACACTATCTTAACACATACGTAAAATGGACATCTAATAAATAATATCCTACATTTTAGCAATCGACTTCACCTTCTGGCTATCGAAATAATACTGTGGATAGAATTCATTTCGGAACAGTCATAAAATTCTTCTGTCTTGTTTACA
>BMAV01003086.1:0-77988 GCA_019973955.1 Trichonephila inaurata madagascariensis
TTCCATTTAAGTTTGCCTTTTTTTTAAAAAAAACCCAAAAATTTTATTTAAATCCTTTGGGTCATCCCCCCCCCAAGAAGCAAAATGGCTTATTCGGGGAATGGCCCCTTTAATTACGTGCCAAATTTTTTTTTAAAATTTTCTCTCAAACTTTAACTTTCAATATTTTCATCTTAAACTTTAACTTTAATAGTAATAATTTACTAAATAACTACACCAAAATTATCATTTATATTTTTACCACCCGATTCATTTTTTACATATTTATGAATTTCCCCATTGGGGTTACAGACCCGGGGGAAAACAAGAGCTCCGGCTATAAAAACCGGGGCCATGCACAAACCGCTCTTAAATTTCTTATATTTTTAAAATTTTACAATTTTCAATCGGGTATAACCTTAAAAAATCTTCGTTTTCCCACAATATTTTTTTCCTCCACAAAAAAAAAACTCCTTTTCAAGACATTAGGGTCAACCACCCTGAAAGAAACACTTTTAAATATTTTTAAAACAATTTTTTTTCAAAATACAATTACTTTTTTAAAAATTCCCCAAAATACCAAATTTAAAACAAATTATTTTTCATACATACACCTCATCTGTTTTCTAAATAAAATTCTCCTCTAATCACGCAGCGCTGTTAGTGTTATGGTTAATAATCTGTCCCCTTTCCCCAAAAACCAGATGTACTTAAATTAAAATCAATACAGAGAAATATATTAATATATAGTATACCATTACAAACATTTTTTCAATAAACACTTTAAAAAAAACAACCAAGGAATTCCCATCTCAGAAAAAATATACATAAATAAACAAATGTACATATACAATTGTTTTCTCAAAAAAGTTTTTAAAAAAATTTCAAATATAAAAGTTTTTTTTTCAATCTTCTGAAAATGCAACCCATTTTGTGTCAATTTTTTTATCTCTTCTAAAAAATTTTTTTAAAAAAAAAATGATTTCAATATGTAATAAATTTGCCTGACTGCCTGTCAGTAAAAAAAAATAATGAAACAATCAACCCGATTTTTTTTGTCTTTTAGCGAAGTCTCCCTTTTAAACAAACCCCTAGCGACGAGATCTGCGCCGTTCGCTCCTCCCTCCCCTCCTGGTGCTGTTGCGTTGGGCTTTCTGCTTCTGGTATCCCAAACCATGATCTTCCTTGTTCCACGTCGGGAAAAATTTTTTTTCTTCTTCCCTGATGGGCTGGTCCTCTTCTCACTGGATTGTCGGGACTCCACTCTTTCACCTCTTCTTGGCCTGTTATACCTACTTGTGCCTGACACTGCTGTTTCTTCTCTCTTGACTCTTTTACTAAAATGAGTCAGAGTATTATTTAACTATATCAATTTCCTTCTATCATCCTGATGTACTGGACCCTTTCTATATTTCCTCTCTGGTCCTCCAGAACCAGAGTTGAAAGACCCTTTGTATCCCAAAGTCTCCTTTCTACACTTTTTGGTTCTTCTATTTGGTTCCGTCCAAGCACTGGGTGATGACCTGATAAGTGGTCCACGTTTACTGGCAATACTCGTGAGCCTCTCCCCCTTATCCTCCTTAAGATCTGCCACTTTTTGAAGTGAAAACTTCTTTAGCCGCGTTGGACACTTTTTGGTAGGGGAAAATCTTATGGATTTGCGTCACCGACATACTCATGACTCTTTATACTGCAAAGGTTGATTCTCCCCGCAGATGGCATGGTAGTACGAAAGCCAACTTACCGAGCGAGTCATTGAGAATTATGTTTACGTCGCTTCCTTCAATGGCGACGGAACTCGTAATTCGCCAACTTACGGAAGTATTTTGTAGCAGGTGAAAAATATATTATGAAAATAAATTTTTTGCATATTTAATAGTTTCTTGATTTTTTTTTTAAATAATTATTTAAAACTTACCACCAGTTTCGCAAAATAAGAAACATGTAACTGTTTTAAAGTAACGGTTAAATATAACTTTTGGAATTTTTAGGGGTCAAATTATGTGAAGTAATTAAAATTTTGCATTTTATATTTCGATATTAAAATAATACAATAATGCTATTTTTTGATTGGAAATGGAAATATTTTTAACCGAGAAAGAAATACAGGTATTAGAATCAGATTTATCACAAACGAAGAAGCTCAATCAGTATGTCCTGAAGAGATTAGACATATTTACAAACGCCGCGGAAAATGAGTACAACCATTCTATTTTTAAACAGTGAAAAAATAAAAACAATATCTTTTGCCATCTGTTGTTTTCGTAGGGTGTCATAATGCTGAGCAAGAAAATTTTTGTTAGACAGAAGTTTAGCAAAATGAGAGCTGATAACACTGGTGGATTGCCTTACGAATTAATTTTAGTTCTCAACCGACCTTACATGATAACAAACAACATAGATGTTGCAGACGGATTATCAAATGACCCTGTGGGAAAATTGTGTTACGTAGAGGGTGATGAAGAATTTGGATGAAATTTCCAAAACTATGTGGACGAAAACGAGCTACAAAATCGAGGAATCTTAGTGTCCGCCTTAATCTTGACGATGATGTTGCGCCAATCACTCCTCAGACACATCATCCATACCACTCAATAACAGTAAAACCATAATAGCCAAAAGAAAACATTTTTCCGCTTATTTCTGCTTTGGAAATGACTATTCAGAAATCACAGGGGAGGTACTTATGATGCAATTGTCTACGAATACGATCATAAACATCCTAGAATTGGTAATACGTAGCTTTAACAAGAGTAACGAGGATTCAAAGTTTATTTTGGTTACTCAAGAAAATATTAGCAGCAGCCGGAAATTTTGGATTGGTAGAACAGGAACACCTCTAAATGCTTCAGAAACAGATAAACATCACAAAAGATCAACAAGTCATCGAGAGGATCTAACGTTAGAATTGAAATGGTTACAAAACAATTCACTATAAACGGTCACCAAAACTTTTCTAGAATTCGTCTCCAGCAAGAAAGGATTATCGAAATTTTTATTCAGTTGTCAAAGTTTGCATGCGCATGCAGCTGACCTAAAAAATGATGCTATCATAAATAATTCAAATGTTCTGCTTTTGTCAGAAATTCGTATGAAAACAGAAGAACCCCTTGATATTGCAATTTTCCAACTTTGTTGTAAGTTATAAAAGACCCGAAGTTCCAGCAGCGTAGCTCTTTATCACAGTACTCAAGATACGTCACACTTCATTACTTCACATATGAACATACATACTAAATTCACTCATTCATTGGTGTTAATGTTTCTGATAAAGGCGAAATATGCGTTGCTCGTTGCGATTCCAAGAATGGGAAATACATATTTATGGTTGCCGTTTATATTTCGCCTGGAAAATCTATGAGACAGACACAACCATTTTTTTTTCGAAAATTTGATGATTTACACAAAAGAAGGTACTGAAATACTCGAAAAAAGATTTGACGAAAAATATGATAATGTACGATGATTTTAAGTGAAAACTTCAATATTAACTTTGCAGATGATAAAAATCTACCACTAATTGAATTTCTAAATGAAACACTTAATTTAAATGTGTCCAATGATCAAAAACTTAGTACTACAAAATATAAAATGACGATCGATGCGGTTTTTAAGCGATGCTTAGATATATTTAAATCAAACATTTTCCTTTCTTACTTTAGTTACCATAAGCCTATTGTATCTTTTTTAGAAAAAAAGGAAATAATTGAAAGTATAAAAAGTTTACGTATTGTTGAAATTAATGATGGCAATGATGCAAACAATTAAAAGAATGTTAAAAATCAAGTACATTGAAATTTAAGTAAATACAAATATTATCCATAAATAATGATTGTATATTAATTGTTACTTCAATTGTATTTATATTTTGTCATGATCTCTTGTACAGCCCATAATATATTTGAATAACAATAAAACCATATAAACATGCATATAATTGTTGCTCGGAGTGTCAATAGATGTGAAAACCAGATTGATGTTGATAATTTTAATTGAAACATTATGAAATTTCAAATTTTAATACTAAGAGTTCTAAGTTTTCACTTCTATTGGCAGTCTCTATAACTGCCAATTTTTTCCCTTTACCTCACGCTTTTCGCCTGACCCATTATTCCAACTGTACTGTGACTCATTTGATCTAGGTCGCACACCTTCAAAACTATTCGGTTTATACCTTGAACCATTGCTATCAGAACTACCGACTCTTATCTCATTCTCGTCATTTTTCCTTTGATGATATAGTCTGACTTGATCTATATTAATTGTTAATCTTTTTCCCGCACTCCAAACCACTAAATTATTATGTTTCACCTCTAACACTCTATAAGGACCTTCAAATTTTGGCTTAAACTTAGCAGTTACTTTTTGTGCTGCCGAACTTAAAGGATGCGTTTTCACCAGGACCAAATCATTAACTTTAATCCGAACATCCCGCCTCCGTTTATTATAATATTTCGCCCACTTTTCGTGTTTAGCCTTAGTATTTCGTCTAGCTTCAGCAAACAATTTGTCAATATCCCCTACAGCAAACTCTGTTCCTCCTAATACCATCACTAATTTTTGAAATGGGATAATTAATTTTCTTCCTAAAAACAATTCTGCGAGGGTTTTGCCCCTCACTTCGTTCACTGCCGTTCTAATCGCATACGCAAACTCACGTAAGAACTGGTCCCATGTGTCATGTTGATCGTTAACATAAATGGCAATCATTTGCACAAGATCGCGATTAACGCGTTCAGTTCTATTCGCCTGAGGTCTATATACAACTGTTTTCACATGCCGTATGCCTTATCGGTTACTCAACTGTTCAAAAATATCAGATATAAATTGGGGACCGCTATCATTTATCATTTTTATTGGAGCTCCATACCGTGATATATAATTATCAAATAAACTATCAGCTATTACTTTTGCTGAGGCCTTTTTAAGGGGCATAATTTGCGCCCACTTAGTGAAGTGGTCCATAATTACTAAAACATATCGGTTATGTCTCACTCGCGATGCAGTATACAGACCAAACAAATCTAAAGTAACTATCTCGTTTGGATAATTTGTTACTATCGGAATTAAGCGACCAGCTGGTAATGCGTTTTTATAATTGTTTATCTGACACTTATTGTTCAATGTATTTTCTCATATAAGGGAAATAACAAACATTCCTAATTTTACTGTATGTCTTATAGCGTCTTAAATGACCTGCTATGGGCTTGTCGTGAAATTCACGCATTATTTCACTTCTCAGTGACTGTGGAATCATTTCTCCTAACGCGTTGAGCCCGTCACAGAGTTTCGAATTGAACGACGAATATAAGAGCAAAAGACGAGGAAAGTGGAAAAGAAAGTAAATATAATTTTATGCACAAATTACATTTCGTATTTAATATACACGGAGAAATAAAAATTAATAATATAATAAAGTATTCAAAATTTTATTATACCTTTAACATAGCTTTACTTTTTGAAAATAGGAAAATTAACATTTTTATCGAGGTATAATCTATGTTTGCTAACTTAAACAGAAATTTTATTCAGTGTTTACATTTCATAGACCTTTTGATAGACTTTTTCAAATAGCGCCACGTTTTAATCGTTAAAACACGTTTACGAATTAGGTCATGGAAAGAAAATCGTGGTTATGTATTCTTTAAAACAACCATAATCGTGAAAGAGAAATTAATATTTATTATGCAAGTTAAAACTTTGTAAAACAGTTTTTTAAATAAAAGACAGTTATCTGGTTTCTTAATCAGGGCCATATAGGTTTCATCTGTTCATCATACATCCAACTTGATGTTGAGATTTGACGATAGCACCGAACAGGGTCATTTGAAAAATCAAATGAAGTAGTAGAAAAATGAATCCCATTATGCAGACACTGATGTTGAATTTACTTTGGAGTGATTTAACTAAAAAATTACTTATTGGGAATTAATGGTCATTATCCGAATTTCGATTAATTTCTAGCCATCTGAGTGTAGGAAGAAAGTGTTCAGTTAAATAAAGCTGATGTATTGCTTTCCTTCCAGATTTCGAAACGCTATAGGAAAGAAACTACGACGAGTACAGAAAAAGAACATTTGAAACAATACAGAAATAATTAAATTTTATTTATCCACTTTATAAGAGTTATTTGAGTGAAAATTTGGTTACACGGCATACATCATTGAGATAGTTCAGTTTCAGTCACACTCCAGTCAAAAAGGAACTTCCAACGCCCTTATGCAGTTCAACTACATCACGTGGCAAAGGGGGTACGAACACCAAGGGAATAAAAGACAACGTTGAGGGTAACACTGAGAGCAAGGAAAGGATAACACGTGCTGTCAATAATGGTGATAGAAGTAGAGTGGGGCAGGAAGTGAACTATCGCATTCATGTACGTCGTGTCACCAAGGTTTCATATAGAGAGTACCAGTAAAATATGAAAATAAATCTCGATTTTTTTCTGTATTCTTTCATATGTTCTTTTTTACTGTATTCGCCTTTTGAAACTATGGAAAGAAATGATGAATTACCTTGTATTTATTACCTTTTCAACAAGATGAAAACACTTTACCAGTTTCAAGAAATGATTATAACTACAACCATATATCTGCCAAGCAAAAAAGTTTAATGTGTTCGATACCCATACGATAGTTTATTGCAAACAAAATCCGAAAAGAGCTGTAATAAAATATCTCTAAATGCTGTAAAATACACGGGAAAGCGAGTAAACTGTCTAGGTTTTGCTTATAAATGTCCAGAAATGACAAATGACGTATTGGAAAATCGATACGCTGAAGCTGAAATCGAGAAATATATATAACTTATGAAATATGGATACTCTCTATGTGAAATATTCGCAGTCATTTGAAATGATTTATTTTATTCAATCCATTCAACTTATTATGAGCAAGCAGTGTCACGTGACGAAAAAAAAAATGAAATTATAATCGTCTGCATCATAATGATATTATGTAAACGACTCTATCAGTTACCCCCCACTTCGTTAGTCATGATAATGAATGGCTATTTATTTGTTTTAAGTTTTTAATATATCAGAATTGATTACATTGATATGAAAAAATTTGTTCACAGACCTCACTTCTTGATTTAAAAAGAACAGAGAAAATGTTTCTAAAACAGAATATATTTATATTTTACGCCTCCATAACCCGACCTCTTAGGAATCTATTTCCGCAAAACCCGTTCTTCACGATTTTTTGTTTAGCAAAGATATATATATATTTGCCAAATTTCAATTCTGTAAGTGTAATAGTTCAAAAAAGGGAATTTTTATCTATAACACTTCCTTCCCCCCCCTTCTTTTAAGGGGCGGACGGTTTTCCGTTATTCCCGATATCACGGATTTGGCGACTTCGCACATACACACACAAGCTCTACCGAAAGCAAGAAGATTGTAGAAAAAATCACTAAAAATAAATTTGAAAATTTTTTTCTGGTGTAAATACGTTTACAGCTGCTTTGAAACATCAGCTAAGCTTCGTGCGAAATTCTAAAACGTTTTGTATGCATCCCAAACTAATCTACAAACACAGAAATTTATATTTAAAACTAGCTGGTATAACAGCTCTTCGCAAGGGAGAAGGTAGAAGGGAAAAGAAGTTATAAATGAGTTAATTTTACGTGAATTGTAAATTAAACACACACACACAAAGCCTTCTGCATACCTCAACTAAAAAAAACCAATATTTGTTAAATTTTAAGTCTGTGGATCTAATAGCTGATAAAAGATTTTTTATTTATTTATAATGCCCCGTAACTCTGTTGTGGGTGGATTTTTGAAAACCCCTTCCTAAGTGGATCTCTGCTCAGCAAAATTGTTACAAATTTTGTGTAATGAACGCTTAAAACAGTGTCAATAGTTTATATCTGATTGCGTAATACATTACTCTATTTTATACTTATTTTATGTAAAAGTTATAATATTCGCCAGCAACGCCATTCCTAACATTATAATGGCGATTCAATGGAAACAGAGCGAAATGTTGGTTATATATCCAAGTTGGCCTCATTTTTGGTGACCATGTTGGCAACGGTGATTGGTTGAATGGTGCATTGATATGCTGCAGCACCCCCCGGGGAGTTTTAAAAAAGGGGAACAACAAAAAAACCCCTTTCTCCACAAAAATAAAAAAAATTTTTTCATGGGGAGGGGTTGAACGGTGTTGTGGGAGTTGGATTTCCCATATATACAAACATTCATTTTTATATATATATAGATGACCGAAAGTATATACTAGGTATTTTAACTGAATTTTTTCGTTACACGTAAACTAAGATGAAAAAGAAACACCACAGAGTTGCCATGGAAACTCATTAAGAAAGCTGAAAATGAATGCATTGTAAGAAATTAAAGATAAATTAAGAAACAAGTTTAAAAAAATAACTACGATAAATATTGCTTTCAAGTTATTTGAATGACAAATGTTAAAGTTATTAGTAAAAAAAGGGGTTTTTTTCAATGAATGTGTGAGTCGAGTGAAAACTTCACTTAAGTTATGTTATAACTTTTTGCTTTTTCTGCTATTCCTTCTGAAAGTAGTAGAAATGGTTCAATACGCGTAAACATATTAAGATATTTTATAATTATTTTTTTCCGTGGTTAGAAATTTGGACAACAATCTCTAAAATATTTTTCAATGATTCCAAATGATTTCGATGTAATATTTTAAAATACCTTGAATTTAAAAAATAGCATGCCATTAACAACCACAAATAAAGACATTCAGTTTAAATTCAATTCCCTTCCTCCACGTAGAATTATAAAATATTACTTAGCATTTAAAAATTTTTGAAATGAAATTTTATTTCAATAGGTTTCGAAAAAAATACATTTGTCTTGCAAGTTTTAGTTAAAGTTTATTTCTAACTAAGCAACAAAAAAAGGTTATTTTTTCTGTTTTTTTTTATACATCAGAAGCTTGATTTTGTTTAAGTGTTTCACATTTGGTATATATATTCGGCGTATTTTTGTACTTAACATTATTTTTTTTTAAATCGGAAATGTAGCCTTTACATATTCAGAACTTTCCCTGTTATGTTTAAAAGTAGAGAGTTACCGCCAAAAGGGCGTTAAAAGTTTTCTGACGTTTTGCTTGCTTCTAAATTGATATACATTTCCTGTTTCTATTTATATTTGTTCCATATAATATTCCTAGATATGTCACAATTTCTAAACTACCGATTACATCAAGTGATTTAGTGTCCAAAAATAAAGTACTATTCGTGATTTTTTTTTATAGGATGTAAGGGAAAAACCGGATGGGGAGAAAAAAAATTTATCTTTTTTTTCCCAAAACCCCCGCCCCCATCCAAGTTTCACTTGCGCCAAGGGAGAGAAAGCAATTTAAAGGGGCCCCCCTCCCCCAATAAAAAAACGAGATGATCCGATAAGAAAAAGGTGAAGAGAATTCGCATTTTCTTGCTTGAATGCAATTTGAAACTTCACTTTAAAAGAGAGCATAAAACTGTTTTATTGATTCGTAAAAGAAATTAGGTGAAATTTTTTGTGGTCAGAAGCTTGGTGTTGACGCGAAACGAAATGAATGTGTTTGGAAACAAATTTGTTTTCAAAACGCAACTAGTATAAAATTGAGTTAAAAAATACCTACAACAATTGGGAGACCAATAGTGTAAATACTTTATCCCGAATTCTTATTGTGTATTTCTTGATATTATTCGCCCAAAATATTACATAAGAAAATTTATCACCTAAAAAGATTAGATTTAATACAAAAAATGGCATGTAGCCGTGGTGGATGAATGATAATGGTCGGTGTTGTTGAGTCAGTTTCGAGCCCTGGTGTTACCGAAGATCCATCGTGTAGAGAGTCTGATGCACACATTAAATCTTTCGAGGCTTAATACCTCATGATGACGTGATATGGAAGTTTGAAGAGTGGGATGTGTGTCCAGCTGTGTGAGGGTGTCGTTTTTTGTCACCTTTACCCTTTAAAAATTTTAGGTCCGTCACCAGTGTTTCATGTTATTTTACAAAGGATGCAAATTAAAAAACAAGTACCAAAAGATTTAACCCATATTCTGTAAGTTATAATAATCGGTATTTCAAGAATTAATAGTAAAATCACCAAAATTTAAATTAGTTTTTAAAACAACTTTCTGGGTGTCAAAATTTTTTTCTTGCTATCATTCAATTGAATTGTTTCCCTTTAACTTCTTTATTAGAAATCAAGAAGTTTTGATATTGTATTGAATGACCTTTGCATTACTTTGTAAATGTGTTCTTTAATTATTATCTTTCAGTTCCATTTAATTTAATTTGATTAAAACTACGGAAAAATTGCATTTATTCCATTTAAGAATCAAAGAGTTGGCAACCTCTTTTCTTATTGCTCAATAAATTTGATGATAAGTTTAATTAAATTTTATGTTAAAAGAGTGAATATTTTTCTGATAAAACTCCCTTTTCATAATTGTAATATATTTCCTTTAATTCTTTAAATGTTTGTCTTTTCGTTTCATTGGAATATCTGAGTATTAGTTCTGGTTTGATAAATTTTTATATGCTGAAATTCAATAAATTACCGTTTTATTTTGATTCAGAAGCATAATGACTTGTTTCAATTACTGCCTTTGAATCATCTATTTTGATTATTTTAGCTGTCTGATGTCACTTTTCACTTTTTACATGAGTTTTTGAATAGTAATTTGAGTGTATGAATTTACAAAATGTGTGAATTTCATATACTTTTGCACCAGGAGCGGGCCACTAGAGGGTCACAGACGGTCTGCAAAGAGTTTTTATGCTGGCCGCCGTCAAAAACTCGGTTTGAACCAAGATTTCTTTCCCATGCGGCTTTTAATTTTCATTGTTCTGAAAACAAATGACCTGAAAGTGTTTCTACAAAGAGATCATCTACAGAGTTTGGAGGACGCTGTCACAAGAAAATTTCAGGATTTTAAAAAAAATTGAGTCTAAATTGAATTTGTTCCCGTTTACCGTAATACAACCCTGAGGAACCACATTTTGGAATTGTTGCTGAAGTCAGATAAAAATTAAAAAAAAAATTTTTAATGCGACATTGACTATGACAAATCTTTGTCTGCTGAAAAATTTCCATATATGAAGTAATTTGAGAGAAATTTTTTGTTTTTTGTCGTCCTATGTTTGGAGAAAAAGCCCCTAAAACAAAAAGTAAAAATGATCCGGGTTGAGAAGGGAGTCAAAACCCTTACCAACAAGTTAAATTGGCTGTTTTCGATGTCCCTTTTTCAAAATCTGTTATATGTGCATGCTTGAAATTGTTCATACAATTGAGGAAAACCTTTTCATTATATCGAAATGAGTTTTTTAGCTAATTTTGAATTTTAAAAAAGAATTTTTTTAAATATTTTTTATCAAACATAGTGAAATTTGTATTTTTTCACATAATAAAAATACATTTGAGTTTTTAATTTACTATTAGCTAAAAATTTATGTATTTATTTATTTATATATTTATTTATTTATCTTGGGGGAATTTTTAATGTTAATAAAATCATTTAAAAGCTAAATTGAACTAAAATTTTTATATGGTTTTTTAAAACAATAAATAAATATAATAATTAATAAAAAAAATTGATTAAACTTTTTTTTAAAAAAATTTCCAAATCAACCACCTTTGATCATTTTTGGGATTTCCCCTTTTGGACTTGTCAAAACTTAAAAATTTTTTTTCTCACGTGTTAAAGCTTCAATTAACTAAAATTTTTTATATACACGATTTTTTTGGGATGACAATACGATACTTTAATGATAATAAAAAAAATTAATACCACTTAATGTTGTGATTCTGTCCATGTACATACATATTTTTATTTAAATTTTAATTATTTTATAAAAAAAATAGCTAAAAAAAAATTTTTTTTGTTGATCTAAGTAGGGAAATTGATTTAAATTTTTTTTTTACTTTTTCAAAAAAACTTAAAAATGTATATATTAGCTACATTTTAAAACTGTAAAAACTTACATACCGGGAAAATTATTTTCCCCGAAAGGTAAATCGAACACAAAAACATTTTGAGATAAATGAACTTTTTAAAGTATAATTACCTTTTTTTTAAAACATTCCCCCCCTACCCAAATGACACATTTTTTAACTTTTCATCCTCTCTTTTTAAGTCATTTTTTTTTCCTAACTTTCTTTGTTTTTTGTAAACAAGTATTTAATCTTTTTTAAAACCCCGTTTGTCGAGGCGCTCCAATGCAAACCGTGTAATCACCAGGCTCAATGTTAAATTTTCTCAAAATTTCTGGTTTTGATATTATATATTAAATGATGAATTTACATCATATATACCTAATGATAATACTTCTATTTGTTCAAATATTTTCTTCAGTACACGAGACTATTACGCTTTTTATACTTTCATTGGGATTTTGTGTACCTCCAAGTAAACACTGGATTAAAAGTTTTAATTTCCATCATTCATTCAACGTTTAAGCAAAAACGAAATACTTTGTTTACATTTTTCGCCATTTAAATTAGAGTGGCCCAGTTTCAATGATTATTTAAAAATATGTTTTAAGGGTGTCTAATTACCCTAGATGTTAAAATAAGGTATTTTTAGCAAGGTCACAATCTATAGAATTTAAAAATGTAAAATTCTCAAAATTTTTATAAGATTTTAGGTTTCCAACATCCTTTAACTTGTAGGCTGTGATAAGAATTTTACTATCTCACGAATGATTTTTTAAAAAAAAAGTAGAAAAGTAGGATAGGGTACATTTGTCTCCTTACACTGATTCTGAAATTAAATGTGCTTGTAGCTGTATAGAATACGAAATGAGCACAGTAAATAAATTGAATAAAACTTACACAATTTTATTGAACTGAAAGTTATTATTTTTTTATATAATTAATGCAATAATTTTAAAAACGTGTGGCTCTCTGGAATCCTCTTCTCCAACTATATGGCCCGTGTGCCAAACACGTTGCTCACCTTTGTTTTATACTATTTAAATTATTTTTATTTTTTACAAGCTTAATCTCTTATGTGAGGTACATCTCAAAAAATTTTAAATAATAAAAAAAGAAAGACGGTTTAAAAAAAAGACAGCTGTATATGAATTCTTTTATAAGAAAGATATTATAAAAATTAATTTCTTGGATATACACATTTTATTCCCAGGATAAAATGTTTTTTCAAAACAACATTTTTCTCTTTGAAATGCCGAGTATTCTGGTTAGCATCACATCATGCCTATTATACTAGTAATATTTTTTTTGTATAGTTAAAATACAGCAACCAAAGTATAATATTAGGCCCTCCTCTACGTTCTAGTGTCTTTAAAACATCTATACATACGAAAAATATTTTATTTCATGCTATTTCAATATATGAAAAATCAGTATGTATGTAATTAAGATATTTCACAATTTTGTTCGCAATTTAAATTATAAAATGGTCGAGGTTACATCGAAAATATATGAAAGAGAATATATATGTAAATATCTTTAGAACATGGTAATGTTCTGTAAGTAAATAGGATTCGTATTTCAAAATATATTACTGGAAAAAAATTGTTTCCATGTGGATTTCTAATAGGATAAAATTTAGCTTGAAGTTCTGCTTAAGCAAATCTTTGATTCAAAAATACATTTACACAGACAAAAAAAAAGGATTTTAGGAAATATATAATATTCTCAAATTGAAGTATTTTCAATTCTGACATACCAAGTGCTTTACTAAAGAGACTTTTTTCACACTTTTACTGACTTTTTATCTAATAAAAGTAAGTTAAATAATATGCTTTTAGTGATGACACGTATCCTTAATTTTTGTAAACATTTTTTTTTATTAAAACACAATTACGAATTGGAAAATATTCTAACTAATTTTAAATTAGTTATTTTTATTTGATCCGCCTTATCTAGAAGATTCAAAGGTTCAAGAACCCTTATCTCTGGTTAGGGTCTTTTATGTTATTTTTTCAAGACAACGAATCTGACAAGGATATATAAAGATAAAACAAGAAATTAGAAAACGTAAAACCACACACATATTGTGCTTTACTTTAGCTGTATATTCAAATTTAGGACTGAATTGCGAAATTAAGCAGTCTAATACGTGCGAGTGTGATTTAAAAATTGATTCATTTTGTGAATGGAGTTGTAAAATAATTCAAAATTTTGGATGTTTATCAAATCAGGATTTATTATGGAAATTTTTACATCAGGAGAATTACTATCGGACTTGCGCTTGTGTGCTATCCACTCAAGAGAGGAAATTGTCACTTTTCTGCATTTAAATACAAAGAAAAATCTAATGGTAAAAACCGCTATCAGGTGTTCAAGGGAAGGGAAGTATTAGTTATTTTTAGAAAACTTAGACAGAGTTTAGGGGAAAAAATTCAAACCACACTCAGGAAGGCACATGTTAACTATTAATCTTTTAACGAGGAGAAACTCGAATTAATCTGTCAAAGCTTTTAATCCCTCTAATGCGAAAGGAAATGAATTTTGCGCTTCGAAATAGGATGTTCATGATAATGATTTAATAAATTTTTTTAAATAAGATTATAGAATTTTAAACAAATATATTTAGCAAGATATATAATTAAGAAAGTTATATACCATTATTAAATATCTCCCACCTTAATATATAAAGGTGGGAAATACTTTTTTTTCTTATTTTTTGGTCACTATACCCAGCAATTTTGTTCCCTCCTAGTTAAGTAAATATATATATATATATATATATATATATATGAAAAAATACGTTCTGTTCACACATTATGCCTTAAGTTGGGTGGGAGAGAAAATTCGCCCAATTCACCCACAAGATAATTTAACTTCGCTTGAGCTATCGCATGAAACTTCGAATGTTTTTAGACAACTATGTATTGAATGCAATAATAATGTGCATCGACGCTAAAGCTACAATGCGATTTCAATCATAAACTGCATGAAGTACCGAGGGTTGCGGTATTCCAGTGGTCAAGGTCATGGCAGGAAAGTCATGTGACACTGAGCCCAGTTTCACTAAATACCCTCCGCTTAGGGGAGCGATGCACGTTAAATCTGTCGGGAGTTCAAACATCCTCCCATTGGTGTGGTGGTTAGGAGAGGTGGTGCCAGTCCTCGTCACTTGACCGTAACTCAAAATTGCGAGATACGTCGCCAAAAGCCCTCGTGTAGCTGAACAGCGCTACGTTAATATTCACTCACTCACGAATTATCTAGATAAGAATTATACTTTGTACATAATTTTGTATATGACAAACCCATAATTACTAAACTTATTTTAATTTAATATTGATAAATTAATTATCATATACTTTTTGTGCCGTATTGATAGATTTATAAGTATCTTAAATCAGTGTGAATATGTATTTTATTTTTTATTATGTCAAAATGAATATATATATTTTTTGCTATCTTTCAGTAATTGAGAATTTATTTCCCCCAAGTAAGGATATCACGCTGTAACGTCGTCAGTCATTCGTACAAGAAAAATTTACAGCCATATACTTTTAATATATTTAAATAGAATTTATTAGCTCAAAACATATTCATTAAATAGGCCAAGGCCGGCGGACAGTCTTTTATCACCGAGGTCAGTCCATAGCTTTTCCGGGCCCAGTTTACCCAGGGCTCCATCTCCAAGTCTCTCTCTCCGTCCAAGTCGCTTCCTTTAGGAAAGCTTTCTTCCTTCTCGTCCGCTTTCCCCTTCTCCGTCCAAATTCCTTTAAAACACCAGGCGGGTCCACCACGCGCCTCGTCTCCCCTCATTGGCAGGTCAAAAAGGGCTCCGCCCTCGTCTTCCTCATTGGCAGGTCAAAGAAAAGGTCTGCCCTCGTTCCCGGGCCACCTGCGCTCCTCATTTCGCGGAAAACACGAACACATTCCCCATCCGTCGAATCCAAGGACGCCATAATCCCATCTATTCATCTCACACCTGGGTTTACCAGCCCCAATTTCAATGCCTTCGACTTCTATTCAAAATTCATAAAGGAATGCCTATTGACATCTGCATTCCCAGCCATTGTATATTCCAGACCAGATGTCTGCGCTTCGTCCGAGGCCAGTCAACAAACAATGACCCCATGGCCACCTGCACCTGTCATCCAACATCTGTTTGGTGATAGATGGATAGAGTGATTTCAGATGGATTGACGGGTGGGGTTCACATCAATTGAAGACGTCACAACGCCTCCCTAGGGGGGTGCCCCACAGTTTGAGAAACGCTGGCCTAGAGGTCAAGTTTACGAACTCTGGACTAGTATGTCATGATGAGTTCGAGCCTCCGTGCGCATTAAATATGTCGAGACTCAAAGTCAAGCCGTTGGCTTCATATGGTAGTGTAAAGATTCTCACTTAACTGCCTATCTCGTCACTTGCCTGAGGTTTTGTCACGAGTACCTCTCGTGTTGCTTTATAAATGTAACGTTAATAAACACTCACCCAATCACGCAAAATCGATATTGGCATACTAAACATGCTTTTTCTTCTTATGAGTAATTTCTTTCTTTCTTTATTTATTGAATTAAAACTCCTTTACGCACGCTTGACTTAGGAAGTAAGCTGATGAATTCATGACGCGAGCGTTTCGAAAAGTGTGATCGGGTGAGGCGAACGGAAGTTGAGAGGGAGATATAAGTTGGTGAATACAGAGGAATTTTAGTCAGCAGTTCGTTTGCTAGAGTTACGCGAACGGTGATTTCTTGATTATTTCTTTATTTTATTTCGTGCTGGAACATTTTATAAATTAATATTTTGTTCAATACATTAAATATTCTACGTTTAAAGTGAATAAAATTGTAAATTTATTTTAAAGTTCATATATTTTGGGAATTAGTAACTTCGAACATGGATATTTTATTGCGATATATTCGTGAAAGCGATATTGGTCAATCATCAATTGGTGATATATGTGCTGCTCACTGTGTTTTGGACGTTGGAACAAACATCATAATGATAGTTGCTTACATTTCGCCCCATAACACAGTCAATAATATTATTAAGTTTTTATATAAAAGACTTATGATTTACGGTCGAGTAGGCTCTGAAGAATTAGGAAAAAACTATGATACATTGCCCCTCATTTTAGCAAGAGATTTCAATGTTCATTTTGCGTCCGATGATGGGCAACTCTTGGTAAACTTTCTACAAGATAAATTAGAACTACAAATGAATAAAGTGAATAATAACTGAAATGAGCCTACCACAAGGCATGGAACAACAATCGATGCAGTTTTCTCTAGATATATTTCTAATTTTCATTCGAAAACATATATATTTTATTTCTCATACCATAAGCCTATTGTCTCGGTCTTACAATCAACCACAGTAATTACTGATGTATCCGATAATGAAAATAATGAATAAAAAAAATATATTCAAAAATATTAATTTATCGACGAAAACCGATAATAAAATTAAATATTTGTAGAAAATTTATATATGTATATGAATATACATGTATATATTATACGTATATAAACATATATATATACATACATATAGATGGAGCTAAAGAAGTTTTACTTGAGTTGTGTGGTCTAGAGCACACCTCGTGCTTTATTTATTTATTTGCTGTTTTTTCGCATCAGAATTCGAGGGTCTTTCAGTCAGCTGCTTGTAATTTAGTTTTCAATTGAAATAAATTTATGGAATCTCTTTTAACTAAAATAATTTTATTTTATTAGATGATATAAGGTAAATTTAATTTGTATTAAATATTAATTTTTCAAAATTAGCCGTAGCCGTGTGGAAACTAGGTATTTTAGAAAAAATGGAATGAAGTGAAGTAATGTATTTAAAAAAATTCTTAGATCTGAAAGCGGTTTTACCTTTTTTACAAACATTTTCTGAATTTACAAAGATATATTTACTTAAATCTGCTAAAATTTTTCAAGAAAAAAATTTTATTAGTGTTAATCAAACTGAATATTTAAAAAAAAACTTGTATCAAATTTAAAAGTTCAGTATATATTTTTGTCTATCAGACAAAGCTCATAAAATTTCCGCTTTCTTTTTATAAAAAAACTTATTATATATAATAATTAATATTTTATGAAATATTTATATACTAGATATTTATTACAGTTTTACAATACACTAAAATATTGTACTATGTTACTTGGCAATGGAAAACCTCATTTCTTCTTTTCAACAACTGAAAAACGAAGCAAATTCTCAAGCATTCGCATGTGAATTTTTCTTTCTCTTCTTGCAGAAAATCATATTTTAGCTACAGCGGAATTTGGAGGGGAAAATGTTCTCTAGTACTGGATTCTCAGTCCCACGGGCCCCCTCCAAGTGCCATCATATTTTTTCAGGGGATAAGGTGGGGAGGAAATAAATGTTCCTCTTTACCATATAAGGAAGATTTTATGTCAGAACATTTACGCATTTTCATCGAAGTGAATATTGGATATGACACAGGTATTAAATGAAAAAAAGTAGAGATTACTGTCAAGATTGCGGCGATTTTTCAAGCAAAGTACGGTACTTTTATTTCGGGTTATTTCAAGTTATTTGGATTACTCCGAATAGTGCAATTTACATACAAGTGGTTATAAAAATAATAGAAATACTTGTGAATAAAAATGACATTTTTGAATGCGCTTTATAAGCCTTAAAATATAATACTAGCTACCTGTTTTTAAATATAAATAGAAATGTACATAGTCTGGTAGTGTGCGGTAGCTTTATTAAAGTTATGTAAGAGTCTTGGTTTTTTTCAAAAACTTAAAATGTCGGATTTCTCAGATTTTTCAAGGGGTCAAATTGTAGGAGCCCGTCTAGCTGGAGCAAGTGTGACTGAAACATTTTAGGCGTTTCTAGAGAAACGGTATCTTTAGTGATGACGACAGCATTCACAGAGTGCGATAAGACAAGATCGTCAAAGCAAAATAGTGGACGGAAAGAGAAGCTCAGTGAAAGAGACCGATGGCATTGAAGTGCATTGTAATATCTTTAAAGCAAATAAATGCAGTATAATTGACCGTAGAGCTCAATAGGTATCTGGATTCTCCAGTGTCAATGATTACAGTTAGAAAACATCTTCATAAACAGAATATTTACGGCAGAGCAACCATTCCCAAGGCACTCGTCACAGATGTTAGTCTAAATGTCGTGGTACAATGGTGCCACACTCACAAAAACTGGTTGGAGGAAAAAAGTAATATGGTCTGACGAATTTTTTTCACACTTTCAACCTAGAACAAAACGGGTGCACTTTTGGAAGAAGCATGCACAAGCGTATGGCCGTGATTGTTTTCTTCCCACTCACAAGTTACTGGATCTGTCATAATACGGGCTGACGTGTCGTGGTCTTCTGCTGGACCCAACATAACCCTCAGAGGAAACGTCACTGGGGAAATTTTAACTGAGCAGCTCCATCTTATAATCTAACTCTTTTTCCTACAGGAGAATAATGCACCCAACCATGGTTTGATGATCTGGAGGATGAAGTTAAACATCTATTTTGGCCCAAAGTCAACCGACTTGAATGTAATTGAACCGTTATGGTCTGTTTTAGAGGGTTCAATACGGAATCGATATCCTCCTCCGACATCTCTTCCAGAACTTTCACAATATCTCCATGAAGAATGATACAACATTCCTCTAAACCAGTGCTTTCAAAGTTTCAATATTCGCGACTCAATTTTCAATCATGATTTTCATCGCGACCCCATCGTACAATCACAATACTTCGAATTCAATAATACTATACTTCGACGCTGAAACTACGATACGACCTTAATCTCTTAAGTGCCACCGGCATATATAAACATCTCATTCAATCAAAGCGCTTTAATATTTTTTTGCTTCTTTATCACTTCCTCCCCGCAATACATCTCATACGCGCACCTACGTGGAAAATAGTTGGCATTGGGAAGTGATCGCGTAACTTTTAATCGACAGTTAAGGGATTAATTATAAACCATACAAGTTGTCAAGATGTGTGAATTTTGTATATAATTTTATATATGACAATCCCATGGGGTCACTGGTAGTTATTAAACTTGTTCTTAACTTAATATTGTTAAATTAATTAAAAGTTCATTGTATAGCACTAAAACATTTATAAGTGTAATACATCAGTGTAAATGTGTATTTTATTTTTTATTATGTCAGAATATGTTTTGTTTGCTTATTTTCAGTAAATTAATAATTTTTTAAAAATAATCTTTTGTTTTGACTTTTCAATATGCTCGCGCCTCCTTTGTAGATTCGTCAGCTTCCCAAAAGCGGGCACGCCCCACAGTTTGAGAAACGCTGCTCTAAACACTATTCTACTTGTGTTAATCATTTCCTAGGCGAATCCAAGCCGTGTTACATGCCAAAGGCGGTAACACTATACGGATAAAAGATTGTTCATAAATCTAAAGTGTTTCCATTATTTTGATAAATACCTGTACAAGATAATAATTTTCATTTTAAGAATTGAATATTTTGTATAACATTGCAAATGATTAATAAACATTGTATTAGATCAATACGGGATTTACTGAGGCAAAATATCATTATTTTCAAAAAAGTCAAATGATGAAGGTGAGTTGAGGCTTCTGACTTTCACCCTATACCAAGTGATGCGCTAAGTTACATTTACGGTTAATTTCTCCTTACATTCATTTCCCTTTAAAGCGCTTTCACCTTTTAGGCAATCTCAACTCTTTCAATTGACAGATTTATTGATTGTTTTTTAGGCGTCTGACTACTTTCAGAAACCTCTTTTGAAAAACAATAAATAAACATTTTTTTTTAATATTTAGTGTATGTTGAATTAGAATAAATACATATAAAAAATTTTCAAGAATATTATTACGAGAAAAATTATTCAAATGCAAAGTTTTTAGTACAAAGTGAAGAAAAAAAATGACTTCTATATTCAAAACATTCTTCTTTCATAAAAAATGCGTCTATAATAATGATATTTTGCCGATATGTAGCTAAAAGACTTCGGTACCGAGATTGAACTAACGGTTTTGAAAAAAATTCACATTATTTTCAGTTACTATCAATTGAAATCATAATGGGTGTTTTTTGATAAAATATCTATCTACTCTGATATAATACAATATAAATAAATCCTTCTCTAAATGATATACAGTCGAACCTCTATATTTGTAATTTTTCTACATAGCGAACTCTTTCCTGGAACCAAGAACATTGCAGGATTTTCTTCGTAAAATAACCTCCCAATAGCGAAGTGCATTTTCTATATAACGAACTTTTTCACTGGTGCTTAATTTTATATTTCTCCCTATTTTTCAAGCAATTCCGAACATTTCAAGTTACAATATCTTTTAACACACTTTATGGTGGTCATAAATCTTGAATTGGTTTTATTAGATGCCTAACTCGCCGAGAACAATAGAATTCTCGGCGTTTATTCCAAGATGTGCAGCCCTTAATCCCAATTGTCCAGTTCACTGGAAACATCTTCGATATTCCCTTTCACCCACAGTAGAGTTGTCTCGTGTCTCCTTGTTCTTAAACTTGTAAACTTCTTGTAGTGTTGATCAGTCATACTATTAACTTCGTTTCTTGTAGCTCGAAAATGTCAAAATGTAAATGCCAACAAAAAATTTAATTCTTCAGGAAGTAGATAAAAACGTCAAAGAAACTTTCCTTGCAGATTTTTTTTTCTTTCTTTTCTTTTTTTTGATAGGTAAGAGATATCTAAAATACACTGCTGGCCACCGTAAATGCAACATCAAGAAAGACAAGAGATAGCACAACAAAATTTATTTTGCAGTTAACATGTTTTTTTTTTTTTGACCAAGTATCAAATGATTAAATTTATAGACTTTTGTGAAGTGTGGTTCCTGCCAGAATCAGTATCCAGAGTAGCCACCATTGTTGGAGATCACCGCTGCCGCACGCTTCGGCATTGATTCAAAGAGACTTTGGATGTGTTCTTGGGTTACAGCAGACCAAGCAGCTTCCACACGTTGCCAAAGTTGATCTGGTGTGGCCGCTGGGGGTGTAATCTGGGTCAATCGTTGAGCAACCATGGACCGCATGTTTTCTTTCGGTGAAAGATCCGGAGAGCGAGCCGGGTAGGGAAGCAATTCAATCTGGTGATTGATGAAGAATCTTTGGACAATGCGTGCCACGTGTGGTCGCGCTTTATCCTGTTGAAATATGGCTGTGGCCCCGCACTGAAGGTAAGCAAGGAGAACTGGCTCCAACACCTCGGAGATGTAGCACTGGCTGTTTAAAGTACCGACAATGCGTACTAGAGGAGTACGAGAGTGATATCCAATACCGCCCCATACCCTAATACCCGGTCCAGGACCAGTGTGGTGGTGCATAACGCAGCTGTTTAGCATCCTCTCTCCACGGTGTCTCCAGACTTGAATCCGACAATCGTGGTGTTTCAGGCAGATGCGTGGCTCGTCAGTAAAGACAACCTCATTCCATTCTGCCACCCACATCCTTCTTTCATCACACCATTGGCGGTGGAGACGTCTGTGGTTCTGCGTAGACCAATCAATGGACGTCTTGCGGACAGACCACTCTGCTGTAAACGGCGTCAAATGGTACGCGCAGGCACTGAAAGATGCGTTATAGACTCAATGTGCTGTGCTATGGTTCATGATGTGACTGAGTGATCCGTCACTTCCATGCGCACAATTTGCCTGTCCTCCTGTGAAGCGGTGCGCTGAGGTGGATGCGATCGACCATATCGGTCCGTCGTACCCTCCTGAATCCAACGGTCACATATCCGCATTACAGTTGTTTGGTTTCGTCCAACACGACTACCGATTTCCCTGAAAGATAATCCACAATCTCGGTAGGCCACTATCCTTCCTCTGTCGAACTCGGATACTTGATCAAAAGCTGGTCACTGTTTTCTACGAAACATAACTGATCGTTTTTTGAAACACTCCTCCCCCCCGAAAAAAAACAATTGCCGAACTTGAAATCGTCGAAATCTCCAAGCCTCAAATAACGCTTTGAGGTGGCGCCACAGGCGCGCGTGATGTGTGTCTGTGCTGAAATTCTAATCATTTGCATATCTCACCTCCGCTAATGCATGTTGTAAATGTCATGTTATTTGCATGCTTCCTTCAGAGGTGTTGCATTTACGGTGGCCAGCAGTGTAATAGTATATTAATTTACACAAAAGGTGTGAATAATTATTTTTTTAAATATGTAGTGTTTATGAATTCAAAATTTATTTTATGTGGTTTATAAAGTATATTGAAAGATGAACCTCTATATAACGAATTTTCCATATAACGAAATTTTTTTCTGGATTTAGCGACTTCGTTATATAGAGGTCCAACTGTATTTCAAGAATCTTAGTTCAACTGCGGTATAGTCAGACATCTTAATGTTTATGACAATGGATTTCGTTCTTTTTTAGATGCGGTCAAGGCCTCACCTAAGCCGGTTCCCTGCAACCCAAATTTTTCACACCTGGCAGCGTAAGAATTGGACTTAGGGGTGTGAATTGTATTTGCCATTCAACAGTTTTCTTTATTCCACTCTGTAAACTGTGAGAGTCTACTATTTTACCAATATGCACTTTTTGCAAGGAATGTCGAAGTATTATTCCAAAGGTATATATATATTATGATCTTTTTTAGTCATCCTATTAAATGTTGCAAACTACTCTAATTCAACTATGGAAGGATATATCGTACTAATCTTATACGCTTTTAGGCTAACGGAATTTCATGCCTGTTTTCCATGTTTTCTCTAAATATTTTGACGGATCTTTACAGAATCTTCCACTAATCCTCTTGGGGAATCTTTGGGCTAGCATTCGCGTTTAATTCACAGTCATCCCTCTCAAGTAGAAACCCTTCGACTGACTGTATAAAGTCAGAGTTTTGTAATTGTAAGAGGAGAAGGAGCTGAGGAACTTTTATACTCGCCCCGAAGGTAAGATATAGTAAAGTTTGTTTTCGCAGCTTGAGTTAAGAGCGATGTTTGCCACTGTATTAAATTAATGGATTGGGAATTTTTAGTCAATGATAGATTAAGTTAAATTAAATTAGCTACTTGCGCTTGTTCGCTTAATGTTTCTTGCTTTCTTCCTATCACTTCTAGGACATTCACTTAACGCTTAAGCTGTTGTCGATTATTGTGTTTGAATAAATAAATAATAGTTGAAATGGCAGTTTCTGGCTCTGCCTTTAATTCTCCCACACTTTTAGGCAGGCAAGACGAAGGAGAAACTTCAGGGGTAAGTCGCTCACACAATATGTATCTTTATAAACCAATTAAATTGTGCCTTATTATAACTATTGTTCCTCTTGCAACTAACTGTTTACCGTAGTACACAAATTTTTGATTTTATGCATTTCCAAGTTATTCGTTATTCAACTGAATTGAAAAGGATGAATACCATCAAACTATTTTAACCCCCGATGATTCGGTTCTAAGAGCGAAATTGTTTTTTGAAATGCTAAGCTCTACTTTTATTTATTTGCTTCGTTTAGCTTTTATATTTCCTTTTAAAATTATCTCTTGCTTCAATAAATTTTTAAAGTAACTTTTATAAATTATTATGATGTATATATATATATATATATATATATATATATAATCTGACAGATTATTTAACACTTAGACACTTGCACAACGCACACACAAACGAAGATAGACGGCTCAAAGCACAAATAAGACATTCGTGCTGACTACATTGTGACTAAGACAAAAGAGAAGGATTTACCAGAGTATCGGGGTTTTGTATAAAGCGGCAAACGGAAGTTCCGAACTTATGACTTCCGGGGATGGAGCTTGCTCTATTGGTGGAAAGATATCGCACGATAGCAAACTACGTGAGCTTATTTTAAAAATACAGTGCTGTTACTTTTCAAGCGTTGCGATTATCCCATAATGCTGCTAAACTAGCTAATTATTTACTAGTGAGTCTTGAAGGCCAGGAGCATTATAAATTAAAAGGTTGCGTAGATGAAATTAAAGGGAATTATATATATGCATGACCCACTCATCAGAGGTTTGTCAACCCTTCATCTGACACAGAACAGTAAATCTTTTTCCCTTCTTGATAACAAAATCAAAATAATACAGGGCCAAAATCAATTTGCGGACGAACTTATGCAACACAGAAAGAGTCTCACATTCTTTGCATGATACAAGGCGTCGGGAGAAAGAGAATACTGCCCAGATTGATCTCTTTATCACATGATCGTGGTTCAAAACTAAGGAAGCTCATGGCCAATAGAATTCGTCTAACTCGAGACAAACGCTGTTTTAAAAACAGAGTCAACCATGTAATCGCTTAAAATGTCTTACCTTGTCTACTTTATCTCCACTGATTTTAAGTTATACTATCATTGATACATATTAAATTTTGTGTAAAATTTTTCTGCGCTTTCACTTATGAATCTTCAGATGAGACTTAAGAAAAAGGAGGAGCAGGTATGAATTTCCCTTTTGCACTGGATAGCAGAACAAAACAGTTCAAATTCGGCTCAAGAAGCCTCATGTAACTACACAAAGCCATTCATATAGCATTGAACAAATATGTTTTTTTCTTTAATTTTTTTATTTCCTATGGTCAGAATTACAGAACCACTACACCACAAGGGGGAAAGGAACGAAAACAGACAAGATAAACAAAGTAAGGGGAAAAAATAAATAAAAATAGTGAGAAAAGTCTTTGAACCCGATAAGTCCCTGCCAATAAAGGTCGCACAAAGAGGGGCCCTTTAGGGCTGGGCAGCAGTGAATGTGGTCAGCATCCATGTCCTCCCGAAAATCCCAGAGCGTGCAGAAAGGCGCCTGTGCAACATGAATTCTATGTATATGTTTCAGGAGACAGTCATGTCCAGTGGTCAGACGAAACTTGGCAACTGCTTTACGTCTTGGCCGCATGGGAAGATCTTTAATATTATTCCACCTGATATTACTGCAATTTCTCTCAGCGTATTGTCTTGAAGAGAGATCATTCAACTTTTTCTTAATGATACGCTTGGCCTGGAATGAATATTTAAATCTCTAAGATTGAGAGAAAGTTGAAGGAATACGCCCAGTGACTGCTCAGTTTCCCTCCAAGTGATTCAAAAAGAAGACCCAGTGCTTATCTTGAACATACACAATGTTCTGCAGACAATCCTCAGGTTAAATAAGAAGTGCATCATGCAATGCGTGCCAGCTCATGTTGAGACCACTGATGCCTTAGTTAGAGAAGCAAGAAAACTACAGAATGATATAAACTACCTTTAGTAGTCACACTGACCGATGTAAATTCAGTGATAAGGTCTAGATTCAAATACAAAACTGTAAAATTTGAATAATAGCTTTTTTAACTACTCATCACAAATAGGACTTGAGCGAATATCCTCACCAGACTTAGGACACGCCGAGAGGGAGGCAAATCTGCAAACAAGAACATATCTGCAATGTAAGATCAGAGTAGGGATGGCGATTTGAGATCGTTTTTTTGGGCCAACAGAATCGATTTTTTTAAAACGATATGTAGCACTGAATCGATTCAGTGAATCGATGTATCATCCTGGAAAAACGACATTCGATTATTTTCTGTTTTTGGTGAAAACCAATAAATTATTTACAATTAGTTGAATGTGCTATCTTTAAAACCCGTACTATTACGGTGTTGGCGGTTAAAGGGTTATTTTATTGGAAAGAACAAAAAACTCTATTTATCATCACGTTCACTCAATAGCCATTATGTATATGAGTATCGTGGGATCATCTGTTCCTTGTAAGCGCATTTTTTCGATTGCCGGCAGCATCGCAAGTGACGAGCGGAACCGCTTGGATCCCAGTAGACTTGACAGACTGTTGTTTTCAAAAAGCTTAGATATTAAGCATTGGAAACTATAAGCTATATTATCTATTTTCTTAACTTTTTAATGTAACAAATACATTTAGAAAATAAATGTCTTCTTTTATACCTGATACTTTGATATGACATTAAAAATAATTGTAATTGTCGAATTCCCTGAACTGAAAAATTCTCTGATT
Organism: Trichonephila inaurata madagascariensis; assembly: GCA_019973955.1. NCBI lineage: Eukaryota > Metazoa > Arthropoda > Arachnida > Araneae > Nephilidae > Trichonephila > Trichonephila inaurata. The sequence continues at coordinate 26,907 of BMAV01003086.1, forward strand.
TTACTGATAATATATAGTTTATTATGGTATCTTTCCTGTTTTTCATAAAATGGATTTATATTTACATTGTAAATTGAAACTTGAAAAAAATCGATTTCTTAGAAATCGGTCTTTTAGACCTTGATTTTTTTGTAAATCGATTCATTAGGTTATGATTCGAATCGATTTAAAAATTGATCTTTTTCGGAAAGAATCGCCATCCCTAGATCAGAGCCCTGACACCCTGGACCCTCTTGTCCTGCCATTCTGGCGATCTTGCAGCGAATTAGTGACTGTCCTCAAGACGATCTGTATTCGGACAAAAGTCTGGACTTTTCCAAAGTGGTATATAAGAATTTTGGTCCTATTTGAAAATAACTTTCCATTTCTATAAATACGACAACCAACCAATACAAAAAAAAAAACGTGTAAAAAATTAACTTAAAATAATGAACTTAATAAAATGATTCTCATTTTCTTAAAAATTGCATTAATGTTTGTGCCATTATTCTTTCATTTGTGAAAATTCCAATCACGGACGATATTGGTAATGATTTTGATCGGCGATAGCCGAGTGATCGGTTCCGAACTCATAGTCGGCGTTGTATGTGTCGATTCGAGGTGCCCTTTAAGACCCTCCATATAGGTCCTTTCGAATATCAAAGTCATCACATTGTGATGCTGATGTTTGGGAAGCGGGGGGCCATCTAAATTGTCTTCCTTGCCTTTTGACCCTGCTTAAAAATTACGTGGTCCTTCAGGAATAGCTCTAGTGTCGTTGCCAAGATCAACGTTGATAGCCAGTCAGTCTATCTTGATGACGATGGTGGTACTAATCAATTAAATATATAAGAAAAATGAGTATCACCTTATATTTCCGTGTATAAGCCATGAATTTTTGGAACATTTTTAAAATTAAGGTAAGGGATTCAGTCAAAATGTAAATTATAAAAGACATATTTCTTACGTGGAGTTTTGAATACAATCTTTATTCAAAAAGAAAAGAAAAAAAATGTCATAAACCTTTCAGTGTCTGTGTCAGAGAGAATCCCTGTTTTCAAATATTTCGAAAATTTTTTATTTCCCCATTGGAATGCCTGAATACTTATGATAATTACGCAGCGAGATTTTCTTCTGGAGCTTGCAATATTGTTCGGCAATCACGTACCACCATTGGTCCACCCCTGATATAACTAAAACTTTTGTACGTGAACCAAAAGCTAACATATATTTTTCTAGATGGTTAAGTTGAAATACTGAAACATTCCTTAAGGATTAATTAATGGTATTTATTGTTACAAGTAAATAAGAAACATTTTATTTCCATTACCTTAATTATTATAAACAATTCTTCCAGTTTTCTTCGCAATTCAATTTTTGATAATTAAAAAATCCTTTTACAGATTATAATATTTAGTACCGAACATTTTTTCCCCCAAATACCTTAAAATCTATTTCTGTACCCATTATTTGAAAGTTTGTAGGCAATTGAAACCTGACTAAAACTATTGCAAAAACTATAAATACAATTGCAGAAAGACCACATTATATATATATATATACACCAATGCTTCCTAACAACTTGAAAATAAAGGATTGCACGAATCATTCATCCAACACAAAATTAATAACATTTATTTTTGTACGTAATAAATTATCATCTTAAATATCTCGTTTCTCGCATCCTATTTCTCTTTGTTTAGTCTTTCACAAAAGTTGAAGTAATCTTGGATTTTAAAGGGAAATAATCCATTTGCTTTAGCAATATGCAGGAAAATAAATTAATCATCTTAAACGGCTTTTTCCCCCCAACTGGCTCGGAAAAATAAAGTCGCATAATGCGTATTTCCTTTTTCAGCAAAGAATACAGATATTCATTTTCAAGAGGCTTGCGAATGGTATTTTAATAACTATGATTATACCGAACCTGAAAGTAAAAAAAAGTATAACAGGACGTTTATTCTAAATTTAAGGTATTCATCTCTAGGCTGTTTTTCGCTGTGATAAATTGAAGACGTTAAATTAGCTTCTTACTGTATTCTTCACTGAAGATTAATGTTGGGTGGATATTTTTTTTTTTTTTGAGATTTAAACATCGTTAATTATGTTTCAATATTTGACATGAGATGTAATGCCAGTTATTATTCTGAATTAAAAGAAGAAAAAAAAGCTTTCTTAAAAATTCTTCAGCAATAATTCCCACAAATTTTTATTTGAAATGAATATTGACCGTTAGATTCTGAAACTTGCAAATATAAACGAATTTTGTGTTCTATCAATTATGTACAAATAATTTTTATTTTGGCACTGAATAGAAAATAACTGGGAAATATTTATTTGTTGAGTCTATATTTCCTTTCCCCTTGCGCATCTTTAGATTCGTCTCGTACTGTTGCACCAATGCTCATGCGCAGTGTACATACGGCGCGCTCTGCTTTACTCGTTGGTATTATTTTAACTTTGCAATTGCAACAGAAAATATGTAAATTTACAATTTAAGTGAAACAAACAATCTTCCGAAAAAAACGAAAAAAATGCCGATGAATGCCGTGAGTTAATGAAAAATGGGCAAACAATTATTTCTTTCATTGATACAGGGAATAAAGCAGCGAGTGTAATTGCGTCTTGAAACAATATCCCTTCTTACGGAGTACAAAACCGTTCAGACTGAGTGGTTATTCACGCTGAATGCTGAGCCGTAGGGACTGATTTCGAATCCTGTAAGAGGCTTGGACTTCTCTCTCGAACACCTAGATGTGTGGTGGGGGGTAAGAAAGAAACACTCGACATGATCCTATTAATCTATTTATTTACCACACAAAGAACAGGCACAATTTCAACTATTAATAGAAAGATAATGTCTCAATGTTAACTGAGAAAGTGGAACAACGACGGTAAAACGCGGACGAATAGAAGAATTACTTGATCCTTACCTTGATAAAGGATCTAATCTATCATCCGATTTAATCTAATATCTGCTCAGTCTTAGTGAACAATTGTCACTTTAAGGTTTCCTCCTAATAAGTCTCAAATCACAATAATTTTAATATTATACCTTCAGTAGCAATATTACCTGACTCGACTATATCTTCTCTCCTACTCTTCCTCAATCTAGAAAACCTCGACTATACATAGTAAGTTAATTTAAATATCACGATTCTCTTTTTCGAAGGGTTGGTTGTGAATAACGCGAATTGATAGCTCCAAGATTTCCCAAGAGGATTAATTGAAGAAACGCGTATAAATATTTGTAAGTATAATACGGAGTATTATAATAAGTATAAATATTTGTAAATGTATAATACGGAGGAAGTAACTCTAAATGTTTGTCGAGCCGTAAGTCCTCTTGAGAGGTTGCTTGCAAAAAGTGGGAGAACCCTTAACCGCTAACCAGGGTGTTCTGTTTCAAAATTAGGTCGGAACGGAGCCAAAACGTACTGTCGCATGCATGGTGCTCTAAGCTGCAGCTGGCAACAGACTTAATCTAAACTTTTGCTACGATGGATTTCATGGGTCTCATTTTGGCACAGTCAATAGGATAGCATTCGAAACAATAACACAACAACAACGGAGAGTACAATCTGAAACGATGTCATAAAGCAAAACGTAAAAAAAAAAAAAAAATGGCCCAAAATTTTCTTATAAAGAACGCAAAATGAAATCTAAGGAGCACATGGAAAGACTAAAGAAGCGGTAAACATTTTTTAAACGCAAGATAATCAAGACTTCCTAATAGCGTTACATAAATGGTAGTCTATAACTTTTATAGGAGCATCGAGCCTTTTTTTTGAAGAGTTTATCAATCAGGATATATACAAGTTCAATGTGTTCTGAAACTGTGTTAAAAACATTTGTCTTTCGAAAGCAAACTACAGTAGGATGCATTTACTCAATTTGTGACAAATTTATGAAACAGCTGAAGACTGCAAGCAGAAGTTTTGTTTGGTTTTCTCTGGCACACAGAAGAAAGTTTTGGATGACAGCACAGATTTTGAATGCACTATACTATATTATTCATTTTTCGACGTGGCATTAATGAAAATGTCGCCATCACAGTGGAATTATTTGGCTTAAATGTAATGAAAGATAGAACCACTGAGACCAAAGATTTACTTGAACGCGCGCGTGCTGTGTTCGAGCATGCGCAGTGGGCGCCGCCCGGCGATGATTAAGTGTATTTAGCGAAACGAGAATTACGGGTTTTCAGAGAGTGTGTGTGAAATTACGGTGCCCATCGCGCAAGTGTTCCGACATACGCCCCGAGCACAACCGAGAGAGGAAATAAAAGGTGTTTTATCAACATCCTCGTCTGGTTTCCTGAGAGCAAAAACACGTGAGTAGTGGTCTCTTTTATGTGTTTTTATTGTTATAAATTGAGGACTAAATTAATTTTAGAAAAATGTTTAAGAACTGCCGTAAAGAAGATCTTCGGATCGTAGCTCTACAACTTGGTGAGACTGTTGCTGAAAAAGTAACTATTGTTGAGTTAACTGAAATTATTAAAGAAAATAAATATTTTAAGGAGAATGTTGAATTAGTTAAGGAATTAATTCACCATACGATCGAGGACCGTAAGAAAGCGGAGGAAGACCGTAAAAAAGAAGCGGAAAATAGGTTACGAGAAAAGGAGCTTGAGCTTGCACGTTTACATGTTGGAGTTAATTCAGATAACGAGAGAACATGTGAGGTTTGTAACTCGCTGGATGCGTTGGTGAAAAGTGTTCACATCCTAACGGTGAAGGTGCCTAATAGACCTGAAGGTTGGGCATTCTTTTTCAAAAAATGTGCCCGAGAAATTTAAGTCGGAGATTTTATTAAATTTGTTGGGAGAAGAAGCTTCAAATGTGTTGACATATGTTAAAGATGACGAGCTTAACAATTATGAAAAACTAAAATCAATTATTCTAAGAGAATACGATCCAAGTGCAAATGAATTCCTTGAACAATTTAAAAAAGCTACGCGTCATCCAAATGAAACATATATTCGATATACTTCTCGCTTAATTACAAATTGGCAGTATTACTTAAAATTAAGGAAGGTCTCTGATTTTGACAATTTAAACGATCTTATTGTGTCCGACAAAATTTTCAGTTCGCTTGAAAAAGAAGTAGCGTCACACATTTCCGTTCGAGCAGGAAACGATTGGTTTCGCCCACTGGAGCTTGCCAAAGAAATAGACTTGTATAACACTTCTCGAGGAAAGAGCTTAAAACCTTTGCCGAATGTCCTTACTAGAAATAATCCAGTGAAAAAAACGCGTCAAGGGTATTTTTGAGTGAGGTTAAAGATTATAAATGTATTTGTTGCGCTGAATCGCATCCATTATATAAGTGTGCAGTGTATTCAAAACTTCCCATAAATAAGAGAATTGATCTGATTAAAACTAACAACCTTTGCTTTAATTGCCTTTCTACATCTCATAGAGCGAAAGACTGTAAATCGAGATTTGTTTGTTCTGAGTGTCAAAAGAGAGGCATCATAAAACGATTCATTATACAGAGCGAGCGCAAAACCAGGAAGTAAGAAATTCCACCTTGAAGGATGAAGCTAATAATTTTCCTTTGGCAGCTCCTGTGGTGCTCAGTGACTGCTACATGGATGATATACTTTCGAGGAAGAAGAGGAAAGGAGAAGGAAGAAGACTTATAGAAGAGGTAATCGAATTGCAGCATCAATTAATAGAAACGTTCAAGACCGCAGGGATGCATCTTCATAAGTGGTGTGGAAATTTACCCGAGATAACTTCAAATCTACAGGAGTATGCTTTCTTGGAGTCTGATGAGACTAAAGCGCTATAGGAATAATTTGGAATCCTAAGTTAGACTGTTTCCTTTTTAGAATAGAGCAACAGAGGCCAACTTCATTCACCAAAAGAATGGTTTTGTCTACTATTGCAAGAATCTTTGACCCTTTGGGTCTCCTCGGACTAATTATAACTTGGGCAAAGATATTTATGCAAAGATTGTGGTTGCTGGAATTGGGATGGAGTGATGAACTTCCTTTTAAAGAAGAAAAGGAGTGACGTCGATTTATCGACTCTTTGGAAGCCGTGAATAACATCTCTATTGTGACAGATGTATTGTGATTCACAGAGCGGAGAGCATTGAGCTACATGCATTTAGCGACGCATCGGAAAAGGCGTATGGTAATTAGAGAAAAGTATTCGAGGTAATTAGAGAAAAAGTAATAAACTTATATCAGTAAAAGTATTTATGAAACAAATTAGGTGTATTTATCTGGAAAATGTACTAAAATTTTAATTTAAAACACAAATATTTTTGAACTGATCGGTTAAATATTATAAGAAATGTGACATATTTAAGAGGCTGTTACTGAAGTAACAGACCCTAAATAAAAAAATATTCATATAGTAAGAATTGTTTCAGGACTATTTTTTAAAAAAATAGTACAAATATCAGGTGCCAAACGTTTCATAGAAATACATTCTTAGTATTTGAGCTATCAGACTCCCCATGATATATTCTGAAAAATTTAAGTGTCCATTTCTGGCAGAATAATGACCCACTTCCGGTTTTTCTAATTTCGTTTAATTAATTGTTATTCTGTTTCTATGTAATGTAAAAGCAATGTTATACAACTTATATATATATATATAAATGGTTGTTTGTATATATTGCCTCGCTTCACTCCACAACCCCATTCAATCGATCATTATGAAAATTGGCGTGTATATGTATTTTTTGGGGGAGAAAGTTTTTCTGCTATCCTCTTTGTTGTAGCACCCTGCCAGTTGACGCTGCAGCATATCAACTTCTGCACCATTCAACCAATCACCTTAAAAAGTGGCATGTATATGCACTTTTTTTTGTGGAGAATTTGTTTTTGCTTTTCACTTTGTTGCATCTGCCCACCAGGGGGTGCTGCAGCATACCAACCTCTATATCATTTAACCTATCCCGAAGAAAATTGGTTTCCTGCTATATTTGAACATGAAAAATATATTTGTTGTATTCAAAGCTGTAAAATCAATAGTTATTTTTCTACAAGTTTTTTTAAAAATAAATCTTAAAAGTGATTTTCTTTGCAGTTAACCTAGAAAGTATAAAGTATTATATAAAAAGTATGGAATAATCAAAGAAATCTAATACTGATCATGCTTCACTATGATTGTGGTCACTTTTGGCTATGGTAAAAACTCATAATCAAAAAAATATGTTTGGTTTTATGGATCAGTATCGATACATACAGTACTTGGTAAGTTAAATCATAGCAAATAGCAATAAATAGTAATTTTAATAGTAATAGTGTAGTAATTTCAATAATCATGAATAGTAAATTTAATACTCGATATAATAACATCACTTCAGTATAGCAACAACTTAAGAAATATTATTGCTGAATTACAATCACTATTCCATGAGTACAACTGTTGTATTAGAAATTTTAAATCCGTGTTACAGATAAGATTAGATAACTTAAAAGTATGCATTCATACATCATCCAACAAAGAGGGTGGATTACGGCTAGTACTTTATAAAACCAAAAGATTTCTCTATTCGATAAAAAAAATGCGTGTTTTGCACGAAATAGGCATTCGAATGTCTTAAACTCTTAAATTAAAAGTACTTGCAGCTATAGATTATATAAAAACAGCGCCTAAAAAAATTGAATACAATAATTGCCATGATTTTATTTAGCTGATTGACATTTAATATACAATCTGTCCCTTTTCTGATTTTAAAAATTAATTATTGAGCGCAATCATTTTAAAAGGTACGGGCCTCAGGTTTCCCCAAAGAAGCTCTCGAGCCTAAGCAACTGCTCATCTTTGCCTTATATCACAATCAGAGTTACTTAGTGCAGGGGTGGCGAGCCTTTATGGATCAACGTGCCATTTTTTCTAAAGAAATGCTTAATAAGGTATAGACATGCCGTTGACTAGTACAAAAAACGTCAACTTTGATGAAAAGGATGAAATTGTTCTTACTTTAAATTTTATATAGTTGAATTTTCTGCTTTCTAAAAATACCTTACTTTTGTTTGTCTTAAATTATTTGGGTTAAACAGTTTTTATGTCAAAGAGAGCAAAAAAAACAAACCCGGGAAGTTTAATACTTTTTCCCTTTTTTGGGTTTACCCAATAAAAAAGGGGGCAAGGGAAATTTTTTAAAAATAATTGATTAGTTTTAAGTTAAATTTGACAAATAAATTCGTAAAATTTTTATCATTTTTCGATTTTTTTATGCCCTTGCTTCTCGATATTTTGTTTCATATTTAACTTTTTTTTTAAATTAGACAGAAAACTCTATTTTTAAGCAAAAAAAAATCATGCCAAAGCAAGATCTGGGGGGTCTAAGGAATTTTTTCATCATTGGGTAGCAGTAAAGAAAATGTTACGACTAATTAAAAAACTTGGTCAGTGGTGACAAAAATTGAAATCTATTATAAATGTTTTGAAATTTACTCAGAAAACCTTTTTCAGAAATTTTTTGGAGTATTTTCTTAAAGATAAATTTTTAAACTTGAAAAATTTCCCTTTAAATGCATTATTAACGTTAATTCCTTTTTTTTTTTGGATATACAGGTTTATTATCAAATATATATATATATATATATATATATAATTTGAAATGCAAATACTTCCCTTCCTAAGATGTTGTCCATGGATTTGTAAAGTTTGATCTGGAGCGCATTTTAACTTTTGGGATACCACTTAAATTAAGAAAATTTTCCGGGAAAAAAAAACTGATAAAAACAAAAATACTTGATTGAAAAAAACAAAGGTATTCATATGGAGGGGTTTAAAACTGTTTTTTATATGTTTTCATTATAATTTCTTATAACCTTTGTAAAGAATATTTTTTAAAAGAAATTTTCGGGAATATTTACTGACAAAATAACACACATTAATATATTTTATATTATATATTTCTTAAGCTCTAAATACTTAGTGGAAATATATACCTGTTTTCCCAAGTAAAATTTATCATTTGTTAATGTAATAAAGTTTTTTTAGTGTGTGCTTTTTTTATATCTCTAATTTTGTATTTAAAAATCTATGCATTTAGACGTTAAGAAAAGCTTTTTTGGCTCTATATAAGACTGATATGGGCTTATAAAAGGTTTATTCTTTTGATATAAATATGTTTTAGGTTGCTTTAGCTGTGTATAATTTTTTAAGATTTTGATTTTAAATCTTTAAATGCGTTTTTCTCCGAAACAGATCTTTCCATATTTTATCGCACGACAAACATGATATCTCAAAAAGTTCTTGAGATAATTGCATGAAATTTTGAATCATTATTTATTATTATAGTATGCATATTGTGAACTAGAGATTAAGGAAAAAAACAATATAATTACCTCTTTTATGATTGTTTTTCTTTGTGATAAATGCAAAATGTTTGAAAAATTTTCATTTTGTGCACTTTTTGACCCCTAATTTTGTGATAAATTGAAATTATTCAAAGATGATAAATCAAAGTATAGGTAAATTCTTTCTGAATAAAATTCTAAGATCTTGTTCTAAGAATTTATTTTACAGTTTTTGTCGCGATGTGCAAAAAATGCCTATTTTTAACCTAAAAGTGTCCATTTTCTTACAAAAATATATTGAAAATGTTTTTCTTTGTTATTTTTGTAAGTTTTCAGTTATAATCAAACAAAAAATTAGTTTAAAAATGAATTTTTAGCAATATTTCAAAAAATTGTTCCCTCAACTAGTCAGGCACCTTAAATAATTTTGCCTTGTGATTATTGGGAAAATAATAAAGCAAAATACACTTCAATACAAAACTCTTTTTTTTTACTACGAAAAAATACATTTTGCTCTGTATAATAGTAAATGTTTAAGTTATGCGTGTAATTCAGTTTAAGTAACATTAGTGTGACTTCTGTTGTTGCAGATTATATGTATAGATGACAAATAACTTATATTAGGATTGTAAGATGTTACTTTTAACAGAATGCATGCTGAATTGGAGTCATCTGCCATACGGTTTCTAAAGTTTATAATGTTATTCATCTCTGAAAATAATGACTCGTAGGCATAGACCGATGAACATATGGTTAAAATAGCATGAGCTTGCTTCTTCAAACAGTTAAATGCATCTGGAATCGAGTTTAATGTTTCCAAAATTTCGTTATTGGCATTATTACTTATACTGCTTGTTAATCTTTTTGTTTCAATCAATTCCACTTTTTCCTTGTTTCAATACGTTTTTGAATCCATATTGAACTAGACTGGAAATCGCTAAGTTACATTTCAAAAATTCTTCAATTTCCAACCAATCAAAATGGGGAAGTTCAAATTATCAAATGATGTCTCTCATCAGGGTACGAGCGTTTTTGATGATTCTTTGAGCTGAGAAAATCTCGCTGGAAAAATTCAATTGATCGAAGAATCGATTACGGAAATAAATTCTTCAATATAATTTTTTCTTTGTCTGGTTTCTGATGTACATCTGAATCTTTGAAATAGTTTTTCAAGTTTGTGGCTCCTTGTAATAATATAGTTTCTAAACTAAAATGCAAACCTTTTTGATCGGTGGCGTGCTCAAAATATTGTGTCGCGTGCCATCAATGGCACGCGCGCCAATAGTTCGCCATCCCTGACTTAGTGCTTTTTAGTTGTGAGTGCAAAATACGTTATGTAATCAGAAGAAAAGGGGATGAATTTAATTATTTTTTGATTCATTTCTAAAGCCCTAAAAGTATTCCTTTCAAAAGTTTTCGTTAAACTGAAAATTTAATTCCATAATGACTGAATGTTTAAATCAACCGCAATTTGAGAAAACGGCATTGAAAAGGATGAAAGCAAATAAAGATTTGAGGGCCTTAATGACTATTTCTGAAGCATGAAATTAATATTTTTTCCCTTGTTTAATAGATCGTGTTCCAGCAACATATTTCGGTTTCGAATCAAATACCTCTCATTGAGCTATAATTTCTAATTGAATGAATAATAATCTATTCGGATTAGAAATAACGATTCAAAAAATTAATAATTTGAAACGTATTTCTTTCCCATTCAAAAAGTATTGTCATTACATATGTTCCATATTTTATTGAAAGATATTTTTTTTTCTCTTGCAGTGTTTAAAGTGGAGGTGTTTTAATTGCAGCTGTTATAGTAATATTATTTCAACTGGAAAGTATAGGTTGATAACTTATTTTCTTTTTGGGGTATTTTTCAGCAATTATAAAACGAAGCTATTAAATTCCAGCTATACTCACTCGAGATCTTTAATATTTTAAGAAATATATTTCAAAATTAAAATATTTGTGTGCATGGTTTTAAAATTTTACCTTTAAATGCAAATGATACTGTATGATTTTAAAAGAGAATGGCTTAAGAGAAAATAGCAATTGTTTATCAAATAAATTATATTTAAATGATTATTGAACATAATTTTTTGAGACATTTGCTTAAGAATACTTAATCTAACAGTACCTGAAATGTGCAAAATTACTGATTCATTTATAAAGGATTTAAATGGAGGAGAACAAAACCCCCACGCCCCTCATCGAACTTCTCCGCCTCGCCAACGGTAGGACTTTTTAAGCTAGCCTAGACAGATTTAGCATGCATCAGTTCCACTACACGGCGGGTCTTTAGTGACAGGGTGGCTTTTGACTCCACTAGTTCCACTACCACAGGGTAGCTTCACTAGACTATTTCGAGCATCTTTCTATTTAAAATAATGTTCCTTAAAAGAGAAAAAGAATTAATGAAGCACGTCGAAAAAATAAGTGCATGACTTAGAAATTTTTTATTTAAATTTCTAAAGAATCCATGTGATTGAATTTCCTAATAAGCAATATATAAAGGTTGAGAATTAGATTCTATTACAGGTCATCTTACAAAGTAGCCTACAGTTCAAAATTCGACAACTGTTTTTAATAGCAAAACTAATGTAATCAAGACAAACCAGTTAAATGCATTAAGTCTGTTGTGACTCTTTCTCCGAAGGTAGAAATCAGGTCTCAAATATTAAATCATTTTCAACACAGTTGTCTAAGACACAACAAGATGAGTGTTTGTGGAGTTGCAAATAGACATTTCAAATGATATGCTCAAAGAACGAGAGTAAACGTTATACTTTTAGAAGTCATTCAAAAATTTCAACTCTAAAGGGAGAAAATCCTTCAAAGCAAAAATTTCATCAAACAAAAACTACAACTAGTGCGCTGTGATGTATAAGGATACGAAAAGACACACAGTCAGGCTAGAGATATAAATATATACAATTTATTAACAGAACATTCTAAACCGCCATCTTACATCCAGAGCACGTTTCTGCCTTCTGCTTCCAGCCGAGACCCTAACAACGGTCCTCTCGCATGCCTTTTTCTGGGGAGTCTATCTCGGAACGTAGGGGAATGGATTCCAGGAAACCCTTCTCCTCTACTTCCTCAGGCAGCAACACCATTCGCTCCTGGTCTCCTACGTCATCAACTGATGCCGGAACAACATTCACCACAGAGCATGTGTCAAATGTACACGCCATTTCAACAAGATGAAATAATTCAAAACGTTTCAAATAACGCCGGATGCTACAAGATTATACACCATCTGGCCAAAAGTATCTGGACACCCAGTGGTATGGACTTAGAGCGTCCTGAGGCACATGTTAAAAGGATGTTGGTCCCTCTTTTGCATGGATGACAGCCTGCACACGTTTGGGAAGACTTTCCACTAATTTTTGATAGGTGACCATAGGAATTGCCTTCCAGGCGTCCATCACAACTGAGGCGAGTCGTTGCAGTGAGGAGGGTCAATTTGGCTGGCTACGTAATCTGCGTTCTAATTCGTCCCAAAGGTGTTCTATGGGATTTAGATCGGGGCTCTGAGAAGGCCAGTCCAGTTTTTGAACACCCATTTCGTCAAACCACATCTGTGCAAGCTTCGATGTGTGAATGGGCCAGTTATCCTGCTGGAAGAGAAATGGGCCTTCCCCGAAATATTGCCAAAGAGTTGGGAGTGCAGCATTGCCCAGAATGTCCACATATATCTCAGAGTTCATTTTTCCAATCACAGAAACTAACGGACCCAGGCCAAACCACGAGAAACACCCCCACACCATTATGCTTCCACCACCAAACTTAAAAGTCGGCAAAATGCAGTCACTAAAGAAACATTCGCCGGGCATCCACCACAAACCCAGACACGTCCATCCGACTGCCAGACTGTAAAGCAAGATTCATCACTCCAAAGAACAATTTTCCACATGTCCACAGTCAAATGACGGTGAGCTCTACACCATTGCAATCGATGCTTCGCATTCTGTGAAGTGATGTTTGGCTTGTAAGTGGCTGAATGACCATGGAATCCCAAGTTTTATAACTCTCGACGAAGAGTCCTGCTGCTAACACTAATTCCTGAGGAACTTTGAAACTCCTGAGAAATTTCCACCAACGAGGACTTACAATTTTGTTTCACTACCCTTTTCAGAGTTCTGCGGCTGCGTTCTACCGGTTCGTTTTTCAGCCGTTTCACTGCCTCGATGTTTCCACTTCACAATTACATCACTCACAGTGGATTTAGGCTTCTGGAGAATGTCTGCAATCTCACGAACTGATTTCCCACAACGGTGGTATCCCATTACACTGCCACGATCCAACTCACTAAACTCCTTTGACTTACACATTGCCTCACAAACGCATAAATACAATCTGGCAAACCACTACCAACACTTTGATAGCTTTCAATTACGTATCAAATTGCGTCACTCACCAGAACCACTTTTTTAAGGGGTGCCCGGATACTTTTGGCCAGATAGTGTATATAGCAGTTGCAGTAATAGCTGAAAACAGCATTTCTTATTTATCGCTCAGAAAGTTCTTCCCCTTTCATAAAAAAGTCTTCCCTTCCGTAGCAGAAGGGGTCTGTGAGTGTAAGTGAGCATTGAAGAGGCACCGTTCAGCTACACAAGGACTTTTGGCGACGAACCTCGCAATTTTGAGCCATGATCAAGTGACGAGGACGACATCTGAGCTAGCAGCCTATTCTCCTAACTACCACACTATGCCAACGGGAGGATGTTTGAGCTATCGACAGATTTAACGTGCATCGCACCCCTACACGGAGGGTCTTTAGTGCAAACTCATGACATGCCTGCCATGATCCGATACCTTGACCACTGGGCAACTGCAGTCCAGTAGAGGAGGTGTCTCCTTACAAGTAATAACTATTAATGACAGAATAAAAATCTTTTTAGCTATCTGTCAAGGGAAACTTCTTGATCGAAGGCACAGAAAAGGCAAATGTCAATGAAATAAGAGAAATGTTGTTCAAATCATATGCTCAAGCAAGGGTCAACAGCTCCTTTGACACAATAAAATGGAACTACAAGACTGAAAATCCTCCCATTCGAATAGGTTCTGTTTTTAATCGTATTGTTACGTAGATCCAAGGTTCGAGGATTTTATGCAAATCAGTCGCAAAGAACAAGACAGTTCTTTAAGAGCGATGAGAATTTATTGTCGAAAATCCGATCCTTGAAATACAGGATTCAGCAACAATATTCGCAGAATAAATCTCAGAAGGTCTTCACATCTTCAACAGCATTCAAAACACATATATAAAATACACATATATAAAAGATTATTCACAAGCAATCGCTCGTTCAACAGCCGAAGTAATCACTACTCTCTTCAACAATCAGAGCAATACTAACTGATCTCTAGTCAAAACCAGACTGACTGATTTCGGAGAACATCTCTCTATTTATATCCCTCGCAGATAATTCGAGAAAGACCCGCTTGCGTCATATGTCTTGAAATTAGTGGGTTTCTCTACTAATTTCTAGAAGAATCCATAGGGTCCCGAACTCACCAAAAATGGTCGACAACATGAACGCCAAGTTGTCAAAATGGTCGCCAAAGTCACCAAATTGGTCACCAACTTGGTCTCCAGAAATAACGCCAACTTGGCTCTATCGCCAAGATTTCGCCAAGTTCCCGTTCTATCACCATTATAACTTAAGGAAAGGCGTTGCTTGTAAATATTACAATTTTAACGTAAATTAAGTCTAATTTAGAGTAAGATAAAGGCATTACACATCCAAATACAAATTATTTACACTATTTTACACAAAATTCGTAACAACATATAACTGTTATCCGTTTTAATGAAAGAACGTTTATCGTAAAATGGACTTTTTGTGCCCCATAAAAATCAAATTTCGAAGCTTTTCTTTGTGACCTTTCCTTCATTTTTTATTTTTGAAAAAGTTTAATTAACACGTCATGAGGGAGGTAGATATCGCAGTATTCTCGACGGATCCTTTGTCATATCACGTGACGGATTTTAGGTCTAATTCGACTTAAGGCGCATCCATTATTCTTCTCGGGGGCCTTGGAGGAATAGAACTGAAATCCCTAACTTGAACTGAGATACGCAAGGGGCTAAGCTTGCTGCTATAAACTCCTATTTACCATCTATCTTGAGTTGGTCAAACCTATGTAATTTCTATTTTTTTCCTCGAATCAAATCCTCTTGTTAATACAATACGATTTGATTTCTCTTATTTACAATCGGTCCTGCTGTATTTACTTTAATACAATTAAATGGCATGAACAGAGTAAGAAATAAGTCAGGTTCCTGTAAAGTTACGTTTTCCTATTTCTTAAAGATCTGGAAACTCACATATAAATTATAAGGAAACGATGATTCCAGAAATCCAAAAAAAATGTAAATTTCAGAGAAAACTTTATTATGTTATTGCACTTTTGAATGTTTAAGTAAAAACTGTCCGTCTAGATATGAGAAGGGAAATGGAAATAACATAAGGTCAGAAAAATGTGCACACATTCTAAATGGCTGATTGTCACAAATCTCAACTATTAGGCGGCCCAAAAAGTTTAAGTAATCAAATCTAATAAGAAACTTATATTGCTAGTAATACGCTGGCTTTTTGTGAGTAGATGAAATTATTTATTTAAGAGGCTTGATAAAAATCTCTTGCTTTAACCGCCATAACCAATAGGGGGGAAGATACAATTTAAAATGCGTACTCTATTATTTTTCTTTATTTAATGGTAGGATGGCAACAACCTTATCTATATAAATAAATATTGCATTAGTTAGTTATTTTTTATGTGAGTAAACCTATCAATACAAATACCTGCAATTCACAACACTATGTACGTACAAATTGATTGATTATTAACGTCGCACTGTTTAGCTACACGAGGGCTTTTGGCGACGGACCACGTAATTTTGAACCATGGTCAAGTGACGTGGACGACCTGAGCTGGCACCCCCCCTCCCCAACTAAAACCCCACCACACCAACAGGAGGACGTTTCAGCTCTCGACAGATTTAACGAGCATCGCTGCCCTACACGGCGGGTCTTTAGTGGTACTGGGCTCGAACTCGTGACAAGGCAAGCCACAGTCCGATACCTATACCACTCGGCTACCGCGGCCATCATGTACGTACAAATCACAATTAATATGCAGGATAAACTTCACGAAATTATCTCAGTTATATGTTTAGTAATTATTACGATATCCCTACGTATTTATAGCGAATTCCTTAGTAAAATCTGTCCCTGTTTATTTCAAGTATATTTTAAAGTACGAAGATCCTTATAAAATTTGCATATGCATATCTTACAAGTGAATAAGTTATATATAAAAACAGTAAATATAAGAAAATATTTAAGTTAATTCCCACTTTGAATGGATGAATAGAAAGTATTTTATTATCGATTGAAAATTTGAACAAGATTATATGAAGAGAGTGAACTCATAATAGAGGACAGAGAGAGAGAGAGAGGAGAATTGAAAAAAGAGCATGATTTGTCTGCATTGTTGTAACAATGCACAACCAATTTGGCTAGTTTGGCTGAAAAACCCGTTTTTGACGCCAACTTTAGTCATTTTTTAACAGCTACATTTTTACAACAATGGAGACTAATCTAAGTTGGCGTCGAAAACTGGTAATTAATTTAATTTAATAAATGAATTAATAATGTCTAGTGGTCGAGTGGTAGCGTATTGCACTTCCACGCCACAGGTTAGAGTTCTTTTTCCAGGCTGCGCAAGGTCAACTCAGCCTTTCATTCTTACTTCAGTGGGTCGATAAATGAGTACCAAGCTTGCTAGGGGACTTAAACACTAGAAGTTTCGTTTCAGACTGACCACCTGACCGGGACATCTGATCATATACCTCAGCGACCAATGGGAACGTTTACTGGGATGGGCACAGTAGGCCCTGGCTTTTGTGGGCTGTTGCGCCAGTGTGTTTGAGTTTTAATAAAAAAACCATTAATTTAAATTAATTATTTAATTACAATTAAAATTTGACAATTAATATTAATAAAATTATTTTATTAACAATTAAAATTGAAGAAAAATATATATATATAGGGAGAAAGTGAACTAATAGTAGGAGTTGAAGAAATAAGATAAAATGTTTCAATTTGTTGTGTTCTTATGTAAACATAATCAAGCATCAATAAAGATTTGGAGGGGAAGTAAAAATCTTTTCATATATTCATTTTTGAACACTTATATACAGCAAAGTCAATGCTATTTACTGTGAAATGTTCAAATATTAGCAATTGATTCAGCCGTTAAGGTATCCGAATACGTTTGGAACCATGATTTTGCACAAAAGCTTATAAATGGATAATATTTATGATATTTAGTGTCACTTAGAATAGAAAACGTATGTAAAATTGTTTTAAGAATTGCATTACAGTAAAAAATTATTTAAGTACAATATTTGACAAAAAATGAACATAGAATGACCCATTTTCAAAATATTCTCCTTTTGTGAAAAATGCTTCTATTATAATAATATTTTGCCTGTATATAGCTCAGACCTCTGTACAGAGGCTCAACTAGAATTTTTGAAATATATAACTCGGTGGGTTTATCCAGTCTTACGACACACACACAACAGAGGGGAGAAATTTTAAGAAAAAAACGCTGATAATTATTTCAAATGGTTGTAACTCTGAAAATAATTTGAATTTTTCAAAACTCATAGTTGAACCTCTGTACAGATGTCTGAGCTATATACAGGCAAAATATTATTATAATAGAAGCTTTTTTCACAAAAGAGAACATTTTGAAAAAAAAGGTTATTCTAAGTTAGTTTTTTACCGAAATATTGTATTTAAATAATTTTTTTTTTTGCCAAAATGTCCTTAAAACAATTTATATACATGCATAGTTTGCTTTATACGGAAACTTTCATTTAAAAGGCACATATTTGTTAATAATAAAAACGTTAGGAAACAAAATGTACTCGATTTAAGAGTACACGTAGGGAAGACCGGGGCAAGATGACGAATGTCATAATTTTTCCGTTTTCTGCTCGGTAGCAAGATCAACCGAACACTACTGGCTCTATTATTGGTCGTTCGTTAAAAAATAGTATAGAGAAGCCTAAATCTACATTTATCGTGTTAGTTGTCAAGCTTTGATTGTTTACCGCTGCCCCGATATAACTTTTGTGCATGTCTAAATAAGCTCTGCTACAGATACAGGCAAGATATATCATTTATCTTACATATTTGTGAGTAACTTAGTTTAAATACTACATATTACCACGAATAAATATCAATTAATCTACTTCCTTCATGGAAATGGAAAATAGTATTTTTAAATAGGCAGTCTGGGGCAAGATGACGAGCTCGTCATTTTGCCCCGTGTTTCGGAATTTATTAAACTAACTATATTTTGTCTATTCTATTAAATCCTTTAAAACCTGTTTGTCTGTGTTTTTGCCCGCTCGACCTTGCGCTTCTATCTCTTCTGGAGATAAGGGGTGCATCGGATTGTGGGATGTGTCAATCGAAAGGGGGCGACCAGAGGAAGACATTTTTGCCATCCGCTAACAACTTCATGGTAACTTATCCAGGACAAACTATCATAGACAAAATTATTAGTGAGCGTTTGAGCACCGCTTACTTCAGAGCAGCCAGCTACAATTAGGAAGGGTTTAAAAATTGTGGGATTGAGACTCATAATCCTCTTGTGTTTAGCGAACATGACTTTGCTGCTTCAAAAGCTACTGACCTGAAGTTGTTGGCGATGAAATTGAGAATAATAATGCTAATCCTCAGACCCTGGTAGTAGAAAACCAACATATAAATCCTCCAGAAGAACCAGAAGATATGGTAAATGCTCATTACGATGCTCTAAAGAAGCCTGTTAGTGTGTTTTTATTTCAAACCATTGCCTAAAGCAACATAATGTGAGAAAAAAAAAGAAAAAAAGTGAGCTCAAGCATTGTTACAAGCACACTCATCAAAGAAATGTTAGAGCAAAGGGAAAAGCAGATGGAAGAACAGGAAACTTTAAAAAAAAACAGAGAAGAGGAGCCTGTGAATCTAAAAAAGGAGTAAAAAAACTTAAACTAAGTTCCTGTAGGCCTAAGTCTATAAAATCCAGGCCAAACAGTCCAGTTGCATCAACTTCAAAGGATGGTGTTATAAGATGTCTAGCATGTGAAGAGGAATATTGTGACCCTCCAACAGAAGAATGGATCCAGTGCTGTAAATGCCAAGAGTGGTGGCATGAGAAAAGTTCCAATTATGAAAATGGCATTTTTATTTGTGATTATTGTTAGCTGTACAACTAAACACTTCAACATAACGTTACAATGTATTATGCTTAGTTTGATACTTTGCAAGATGTAAAAACCCAGTTATCATTTATTACACCATGTAACATATTCAAAAGATAAAATCTGTTCAACCTTTCTCAGTGTCGTCATCTTGCCCCAAGGCCAAAGTCATCTTGCCTCAGTACTGGGGCAAGATGACAATTTGTTAAGGTTCTGAAAAAATAAAATTATCCTTTGTTTTTTTTATTTGAAAAATTAAATGGTAATGTATTTAATACTACAAAGGACTACTCTAACACTTCATGTAAATATAATTTTTTTATCCTTAAAAATAAATTAATAAACAAAAATTGTTAACATTGTCATCTTGCCCCGGTCTTCCCTATAGCATATATATTTTTTAATTTAATCTTTACTCTGTTATCGAAATGAAAATTTTATCTAAATTGTACAAGTAGAACAACAAGCTGTCTACAAGTCTGCGGCCAGTTAGTTTTGAATTCAATGGAGAACATGCGATTGTATTTATTATGTCACTTTCATAAGTTTAACCCATTGGCGCGTGCCAGTCGAAAAGAAAAACCTAGTTGGTCATGACATCCCATATCTCTTCTACATAATTTCCATAAAATAAAGGAGACTATTGCTAGATCAATGAGAGGAAGCAAAAGATTCAATTCCACAATTTCCAGGAGTGTCATCGAGTTGCATAACGTTCTAGAATAATATTGGTATACTCCCATAATCTCACTACATGTGTCAACAGCAGTTGGACATGTTACCTGACTAAAGAACCCATTTTTTTCTTTCTCGAAAATGCTGTAGCGCATTTAGGCACATAGTCTGTAATGGTTTAAAATTTTTTAAAACTTTTCTTAAGTTATTCATAGATGACAAAACAAATGAACAGTGGTAAAATTGCTTTAGATAGGAATATATTTTTATTTGTACAATGTTTATATTAATTCAAAAATTTTGATTTTGTCTTAGGAATTTGTCAGTATAATATAGTTTATTTCAATATTTTATTTATTTTTTTTTTTTTTGCTTCACTTTAGGTATTATGTCTAAAATGAACTTTTGCTCAAGATTTTCCTGTCCAGATTATCCATGGCAAGCAACATTTACCAAATTATCAACAACTCTTAAACGTAAGAAATTTAACTCTTTATATAAGGAACTATAATACAGTCAAACCTGCTTCTGTGTGGTCTTTTTTTATGCGATTTTTTAGGTGCGTTATTTTTTTATGCGGTGTATGAATTTCAATGACTTTGGAGCCACTTAAAGTTTTCTATCTATTTACAAGTGGCGTAACGCAGAATGTTAGGACCCCCTCCTTCCCCCTGAAAGTCAAGTTTCGCCTTTAATATTTTATAAATTGTGTAAATATGTATTTAGCGAAAGTCGGGCCCTTTGGGGCCCCTAGTGTCCCCCGTGATGCGGGGTGCGTTACCACTGAAATGTAGACACTTCAAGACGCTTCATTCGGTTGCTTTCTCTCAACGCTCCAGCAGCCTGCACTTGATTGAAGAAGAAACTTTTAATGACAGTGGCATTATCAATAATTTGATAAATTATGAAGATGGAAAAGAAGCCAGATTCTTTGAGAGTGGATAAAAATATGCAGGAATCCAGCTTTCCATCATATTGGAAAACTTTTTTTAAAAATAGATACCAGTTAAGAAAGGAGTATAAAATTCCTAAAAGGGCTTGAAACATGTATAGCTGGTTATCGTGAAATTTACAAATCAATTGAAACTGCACCTTCAAGTAACGAAATCGCGCGATTTTGAACTTATTCATTACAGGACTTTGGATTACTATGATTAGCGATGAATTGTGTATGTGCATTTTAAAGACTTATCCGTATATACAATGAAAAACTATATGCTTTTAAAATGTTTCCATGTGTAATATTTAATTATTTATTTTGTTATGGAAGTACTCTTACATAAGTTTCGTAAATAATTGGCGTATTTTATAAATGCGACTTTTTTCATGCGGTCTTTATCCACCGCATAAAAAAAGTTTTTTGTAGTATTTCCACGAATTAGTTTGTTATATCTAAGAATGTATGAAATTTTTGAATATTTTTTTTATGCGGTCCCTATTTACCGTACCAAAACAGGTTCAGTTGTACATGCTTTTATAAATTTACTGAGCAAACTAGTGACTAAATATTCTTTT
Organism: Trichonephila inaurata madagascariensis; assembly: GCA_019973955.1. NCBI lineage: Eukaryota > Metazoa > Arthropoda > Arachnida > Araneae > Nephilidae > Trichonephila > Trichonephila inaurata. Next base: position 48,623 of record BMAV01003086.1, read on the forward strand.
CTAGTTTTATATACTAACAAGTATTTCTGGTACAACGATAAAGATTTTAACGGGAATGTATCATGTGAAAATAGCACTGTAAAGCAGGATTCTCTAAGTAGGGGAGGGGGGAGGGGGCGAGTATACCGAACAGTAGAAAATAAAAATTATTTAAAAAAATTATTAATTAACTGAAAGGAATCAAAACAAAATGCATTTTGACATAATAAAAAATAAAATGCACATTTATTGCAATCTGTTCCAGTTTGAATTTTGGAATGAAAAGCAACATCATACTTAACCTGTTACTTAAAAATAATATATACAAATTTTAATGCTATTCTCGATAAATTGTATGTTTTATAATTAAGATCACATATTGTAGCTATAGCAATAATGTATATTATTGTTGCATTAAATGCATTGTTATTATATGGGGTTGCGATGAAGAATATGATTGAAAATCGGTTCGAAAATATTAAAAGTTTGAGAAGCACTGTAGTATAGTGTTTTTACAAGTTTTTTTGTAGATAAGTTAGGGCCGTGGTAGCCTACTGGTTATGGTCCAAATAACACTGAAGACCCACCGTGTAGAGGGGCTGATGCCTCTTAATTCTGTTCTGACTCAAGTGAATGAGTGAATATTAACGTCATCCAATTCAGCTACTCAAGAACGTTTGGTGATGGACCTCGTAATTCTGAACTAGTTGAGACACGAAGTCCTCCCATTCACGCGATGTGATAGTTTGGAGTGGTTGTAACAGCTCAGGGGTCGTCCTCGTCATTCAACTGAGATTTAAAATTACTAGTTACCATCACCAACAGCCCTTGTGTAGCTTTATACTGGGACGATAATGCACCCTAACTTGCGGATAACTTAAAAATACAAAAATATTACGCTTGAAAAACAACTTTTGAAGGATTCGTAATACATACACTTGATGGTTTGTGACATTACTTTTAATTTATTAACGAATCTTTTTTAGTTTATATAAATCTTAAAAATATCGCAAAACATTTCTTTTTAAAAAGATTTATAAAAACAGATTTATTTACTTTACTTTACTAGTGATTGTAGAATTGTCTGTGATCATTTGTTAGTGTAACTTTTTAACTGGGATTTTATAATCTAAAATCATACACTTAAGATGCAAAAGATTAATAAAAGAAATAATAAATCAATTGATTGAAATAAATTTAAACAGCAAATATAAATATAGCTTTTATAACATAAATTTTGCCTGCACTTAGCTAAACAGGTTTTTAATAATTAAATGGAGATGGAGATAAGTAATAAGTGAGAAATATTAAACATGTTTTTTTCTTCATCGAAAGCGTGATAAGCAAACGAAGTCAGCTGGACGAAGAAGATACACATGTTGCTTTGAGTGGTTGACCTATTTGGATCATTACTAGTTGTCTTTCCTTTTTATTTTACCATTGAAAATAAAATAAAAGTTTTACGCTCTACTTGCTTTAACTAACTCTAATCTTTACGCCAATTATTGGAAAACTTTTTAAAATTCCAAAAGAACAAAATTGGGGGAATTACTTTAAATTAGAATTTGTTAAAAACCCAAAAACCAAATTTTTTTTAAAAAGGATTGTTAAAAATTTTTTACCCCTTACAGTATGGAGAAGTTCGTCATTGTCATTTATTAATTTAAAGGGTTTTAATAATCCAAAATTTTCTACTAAAAATAAAAAAAAGGGAAATATTCAACTAGGAAGAAAAAATCTAAAAATAATATTTTTATAAATTTTGCATTAAAATAAAATTTAAATAAAAAAACTAGTGGGTAATTAATTAAAAATTTTATTTAAGGGGGTTTTCTCTTAAAGTGTGTTTTTTAAGAAAAAGTATTGAAAAAAATAATAAGTTGTTTAAAAATCATTTCTCTTTTTAAAAAAATTTTACACCTCTGCTTACATTTTAAATATTATCTGGAAAAAATTTAAAATTTTTTCTGATTTGTTTGAAATGAAAATTTTATAAATGTTTAACAAAAAGTAACATATATATAATAATAAATAAACATATTTTCAAAAATTTTGAAGAAAAAATTACGTAAAACAATAGGTGAGTCTACTCAAAATTAAGAATCGAGGCAAATATTCATGACAGATTTAAATGCGATGTCAGCTTTTCACTGAGGCTGATTACATCGACCACTGATTAAAAAAATAAGAATTAAATTAAATATAATTTTTAAAAAATTTCTAACACATTTTTTTACTTAAGGTCCTAAAACTCACTTTGACTATTTCAACAAGAATCAAGCGATAATTTTCTTTTTTTTTTTGAAAAAATTCTCCAAAAATTCCACATAAACGCTTAAGCCAGTGTTTCTCAACCCTACAGAGCCCCCATAAGACTTTTAAAAATGTTCATGTCCCCCCTATATATATATTAACACCATTTTGCGCTGGACTTTAGAGTGGCTGTTCGATTTTCATGGGTTTTTTTACTATTACATGTAAGTTTTTATTCTAATTTTTCTATAGAAAATTAATATTCCTCTCCTTGAGAGATACATTAATGTTCTCTTTTCATAATTTCTTTTTACCATTTTGTTACCTTTATCATCCACGTATTAGAAATAGGCTTAACTTTTCAACATGGCTCTGTTTTTCTTTTTTTCTATTATGTCGAAAATTTCTGCTGTACGGAGAAAGTGGATTCATAAAGCTTTCTTAACCCTAAATCGCTGACCTAATTCAGCGACAGCTTTAGAAATCATAATAGGTCTCCGGTTTAGTCCAAAGACTTTTTTTGTGTCTCATGAACTCCAATTTCTCTCTTAGACGTTGTAGGTTTTAAAACTTTTTCACTTTTATTTTATTGTACTATATATATATTTAAAACTTAAATGATAAATGAAACTTTAAGGTTTTAAGAATTCACTATAGAAAATTCTTATTATTATAGGAAGTAAATTTTCTAAACTTACAATGAACAACTGAAATTTAAAAAAAGATCAGTGAGATCCCTACGCTCGATGTTTGTTGCATAAATCTTTCCCTTTAGAGAGCCCATCTTACTTCAGTGTGGAGTCTCACCTCATTTTGTTCTTCACAGAATAACTTGAAGAGACTTTAACATTTGGCTTTAGGTTTATTAGCATTGGTACACTTTAAAGCTAAATTAATTATTTCATTTAAAACAGGTGAAATGCTTTCAGGTAACAGATTTTCCCGATGAATTGATTTCCGATACATTGTAAAAAACAGAAGCATATTGGGATTCTTATCTTTCATCAATTTTAAACAAACATTTTTCTTTCCCATAATATTAAGAGCACCATCTGCAGCATAAGACGTTATAGTTTTCATTGGTATATTACAGGCATCTAAGTACTAAGTAATATTTCTTTTGTGTTAGTGGTACTTTCTAATAATTTACAGAAGAATATTTCTTCAGAAAAATCACCTTTACCATTATATCTTAGGTACGGCCTCACTGTTTCAATGTTGATTCATCCAATTGTGCCAAGAGGTTTCCTTTTTTCAGCTTTTCAACAAGTTGTATTTCAAAATTCTCACTCATTTCGTCTATTATTCTAAGAGTGCTGTTACTTATTGGGATAGCTTTCACGCGTACCTGTCATCTTTTCGCAGAACAATTTCAACTGGTTTAAAATCAACATTTTTATCATAAAAAAGTAGGAATTTCTAAAAATATCTTACTTTTAAATCTGAGTCAATTAGAAAAAAAGTTACAACTCTTTTTGTTTGGGGTAATGAGCCCAAATTTAAACCGGAAATTTAAAACCGAAACCAAGAGTGTGTTTGGATGATTTTCACCCGCAAAAAAGATTTTTATTCATTTAAAATATCTTAATGACCTTAACAAAACCGTGTGTGTGTGTGTTCGTGCGTGCGTGTGTGTGTGTGGAGCCAAAGGCTATACTTACATACATGATTCTTTCAGAATAATGTTGTGAAGCACATGATAAAGAAATTAAACGTCTTCTTGCTCAAGGAAACTTTGTTTTTCCCAAACTTCTGTCCCAGGTCATACTGCAAAATTAACTATAAAATGACTTCAAAATAAAAACAGAATTTTCTACCTCCTAAGAAATGGCTCCCATCATCTCTTGACTGTGTGCTCTTTGCGATTATTTTTTTATGGGCATACTTAAAAAAAGCAGTTAAATAGACGCAAAGTCAAAACATTCCAAGCAATCAAAGATAAAGTTATAAAAATACCCCGAAATGGGTTGAAGAAGCTCTTTTAGCCTGGCCTAAAGATTTACTTAGAAGGTACAACGCTAAAGGAAACCACAATGTAAATTTGGTGTAAATAACATAATTCTATAAAAATTTATGAAGCTCTGAATTTGTTCCCTTTATATTTTTGAATCAATCTGTTTTTATATTTCAGGAAGCTATTCTTAGAAAATTTTTATTTCATATAATCTTACTTTTCTGCTTGAAAAAGCCATTTTTTTAAAAAATAAATATCACTAATCTGATTTTTTCCATTTCATTCCAGATAAAGTGCTTGCTCTGGCTAATTCATCAGTGCATCCTCAAGAGCCGAGGAAGTTCACAAATGAAGCCATATTGATGACGTAATTTCTCAGTTTATTAATCTATACTAGCTGCATGGCCCGGGTTGCCGGCTTTCTTACAAATTTTCCCCCCCTTTCCTTCAAAGATCAGACATCAGTACTTTTTCAAAATGACCCACCCCCCCTTTCCGCTTACCCCGGCGTTCCCCGCACTTTTCCCGAGTGTATAACTTAAAATTTTTTTTTGAATTTTTTCCTTTCCTTTCTTTGTCAGACAGGTTTATTTCCCCGCATTGCACGAATTTTTTCATAAACATTGTCATAAATTCCTCATCCCCCCCCCGCTATCAGAGCTCCGAAGGAACAGGGGGATTTTAATGATGATGATGAGTTTGGTGTTTTGGGGGCCCAAAAGAGCCAGTTTTCTATACTGCCCAAAATTTTTTCAGGTCTGTGGTCTGGAGGGAAAAAGAAAAAAAGGGAAAAATTGGATGATAAGATGGAGGGTCGAAAATAGAAAAGGATCACTGGGGTCCCCGGGGGTCGTGACCCGTGTTTACCAAAAGATAAGTAAAACCTTGGGAAAAAGGGAAAAGGTCCCTGGGGTACTGGGGATTGTGACCCCCATCCACCCAAAGAAGGGAGGCCCCAGGGGGTGGGATTGAATATTACTCACCCGCAACTTTTTTGGGGGCCAACGAAATTGTACCTTTTAAAATAGTTGTATGTTGAAAAAGTAGAAATCTTTATAATTTAAAAATTTTTTCCCCCCCTCCACCAACTTATTGCTGCATTTAATTGGGCTGCTTTTTATTTTTATGAACTTTAAAAAATTATTCTCTTTTAATTTATTATGATGAGTGGATAATAGAGCTATTCAAAGGGTTTCCCCGAAATGTAACCGTTACCGTTTCCCTTTTTAAAATTTCCAAAATGATTAAATTTTGAATTAAAATTTGACCTTTATTGACATGTTGATACACGGAAAAATATTTCAAAAATTATTTTTATAAATGAAGAAGTTAAAACTTTAATTTGATGTAGTTTTAAATATTTAAAAATAGAGATTTTTTTAAAAAATTTGAAAAAAAAGTTTTTGGGGAAAATTTAAAAGATCAAAAAGGGTTTTTTTTAAAACCCTTTTCATATAAAAAAAAACGATATTGATTCATTTTAGAAAAAATCTTAAAATATGTAAAGTATCGTTGTTTTGTAAAAAAAAAAAAAATACTGTATTGTGTCGAAACAAATTATCTTTCCAATTACAAAACTGGTGGCGAAGTTATTAAATGCGCGAATAAAATTTTGGGTATTTTTTAAAAAAGCATAAAAATTAAGCGATTACGTTGTTTCGAACCGGGGTGCAACCGTCTATAAAGAAGCGCATTAAACGAGCGGGCCACGAAATCTTAGGGAACAAGGAATTAAAAGACCTTTAAAATAAAAGGAAGAGATATTCAATTTAACATACAACAACAAAACAACATAGATGTTGCAGACGGATTATCAAATGACCCTTTGGAAAACTGTGTTACGTAGAGGGATAAGAAATTTGGATGAAATTTCCAAAACTATGTGGACGAAAACGAGCTACAAAATTGAGGAATCTTAGTGTCCGCCTTAATCTTGACGATGATGTTGTGCCAATCACTCCTCAGGCGCGCATCATCCATACCACTCAATAACAGTAAAACCATAATAGCGAAACGAAAACATTTTCCAATTATTTCTGCTTTGGAAATGACTATTCAGAAATCACAGGGAGGTACTTATGATGCGATTGTCTACGAATACGATCACAAACATCCTAGAGAATTAGTATACGTAGCTTTAACAAGAGTAACGATGATTCAAAGTTTATTTTTGGTTACTCAAGAAAATATTAGCAGCAGCCGGAAATTTTGGATTGGTAGAACAAAAACACCTCTAAATGCTTCAGAAACAGATAAACATCACAAAAGATCAACAAGTCATCGAGAGGATCTAACGTTAGAATTGAAAATGTTACAAAACAATACACTATAAACGGTCACCAAAACTTTTCTAGAATTCATCTCCAGTAAGAAAGGATTATCGATATTTTCATTCAATTGTCAAAGTTTGCATGCGCATGCAGCTGACCTAAAAAATGATGCTATCGTAAATAAGTCAAATGTTCTGCTTTTGTCAGAAATTCGTATGAAAAACGAAGAATCCCTTGATATTCCGAATTTCAACTTTGTTGTAAGTTATAAAAGACCCGAAGTTCCAGCCGCGTAGCTCTTTATCACAGTGCTCAAGATACGTAACACTTCATTACTTCACATATGAACATACATACTAAATTCACTCATTCTTTGGTATTAATGTTTCTCTCTGATAAAGGCGAAATATATATGCGTTTCTCGTTGCGATTCCAAGAATGGGCAATACATATTTATGGTTGCCGTTTATATTTCGCTTGGAAAATCTGTGAGACAGACACAACCATTTTTTTTGAAAATTTGATGATTTATACAAAAGAAGGTACTGAAATACTCGAAAAAAGATTTGGCGAAAAATATGATAATGTACCGATGATTTTAAGTGAAGACTTCAATATTAACTTTGCAGATGATAAAAATCTACCACTAATTGAATTTCTAAATGAAACACTTAATTTAAATATGTCCAATGATCAAAAACTCAGTACTACAAAATATAAAACGACGATCGATGCGGTTTTTACGCGATGCTTAGATAAATTTGAATCAAACATTTTCCTTTCTTTTACTTTAGTTACCATAATTCTATTGTATTTTTTTAGAACAAAATGAAATAATTGAAAGTACAAAAAGTTTACGTATTGTTGAAATTAATGATGGCAATGATGCAAACAATTAAAAGAATGTTAAAAATCAAGTACATTGAGAAATTTAAGTAAATACAAATACTATCCATAATTATAATATGATTGTGTATATTAATTATTACTTCAATTGTATTTATATTTTGTCATGATCTTATACAGAGAGAGCCCGTAATATATTTGAATAATAAAAAAACCATATAAACAGGCATATAATTGTTGCTCCGAGTGTCAATAGATGTGAAAACCAGAATGATGTTGATAATTTTAATTGAAACATTATGAAATTTCAAATTTTAATACTAAGACTTCTAAGGTTTCCCTTCTATCGGCAGTCTCTATAACTGCCAATTTTTTTTTATAACCGTAGTTTTTAAGCAATTTTTTCAATCTTTGTACAGATTACGGATAATATTATTCTACAGAAGGAAAAAAAGTTTCGTGAGATTATTTTTATAAATAAAGAAGTTATTAAGTATTTAAATACAATTTTGAGTATTTTTTAAAAAAAGAAAAATTTTTTTAAAAATCATATTTTATTTTTTTAACCCTTTGATGATTATGAACGAGTTCCGCTTGCAATCGAATCCTGCTTCCTAATTCGCGAAAAACGGGGTTCCCCTCGGGGAAAAGATTTCGAAAAATGGTTGAAACGAGCATTATTTTGCGTAGTAAAATTTTTTTCCCCAAAGCCCCTGACGAGCTCTGGGGCCCGTTCGCCATTATTATTCTTCTTGATTATGTTAAAAATAATTTCCCTCCCAAAAAATTTAGTTAGTTTTACTGTCTACTAATGGGTTCCATGAATTTCTTTTCATAATGAAGTGGGAATTTTTTCCCCTTGTTCTTTTTGTGCATATTTTGGCGCGTTTCTCTTAGGATGTTTGTAAAGTAAAATAACTCAAAAACGGAAAATTTGAAAAAATTATGATATTTATTATGATTCTGATACAAAAAAGCTTATGAAGTTTTTAGTCTGTGGGAAAACTTTGTTCCGGTATATTAAGCTCAAAAGACGATTCAAGACGTATTTATTTAGTCCTTTCAATTAAATATTTGTCTTATATTTATAATTAACTGCGCGAATTAAGTAAACGAAAACTGCTCATTTCCCTAGCCGTCAAAGGGTTAAATGACTGATTCTAAAAGAGAAAAGCATGAATTTCTTTAATGTAGAATTTCATTTCATTAACGAGAAAGAAAATGCAATCGATACGATTTAGAAATCACTTTCATAAAAACGTATCGATTTTGACTCATTTTAGAAAAAATCGTTAAAAATAGAAAAAATTACTATTTTGTAAAATAAGTTTTACCGTATCGTGGCGAAGTAAAATATTTCCGATTCTGTGATTATTTTTTGTCTGAATCTCATAAAATAATTAGATCGTGTTTTAAAAACCTCTGGGATAAAAAATAGAAGGTCAGAAAATAAGAACTTCGCTGCCTGACGGGAAAAAATGGCAATAATTATGCGTTTTAAGGTTTTTTAATTAATTTCTTTTTAACTAATTGCAATATCTCAATATAAATGGTCAAAATGGATTCCTCAAATCCTTCCCGATCTTTTCGTACCTGTGGCGAATTTCTGTGTCGTGTGGTACACCTAGTCGCAAAGTCGCATAGATATCTTTCTCTACCTTCGAAGTGTAGATGCAGGAGCTACTCGCTCACTTATTACTATATCTCTGCAACTATTAGATCTACAGACTTAAAATTATGCATGCATGTTCCTCAAGTTGAGTTAGGATCCACTAAGAATAGGTTTTGAGAAATTTGAATCCCAAGGGTGTTGCGATTGGTTAAAGAGCGTTACTGATAAATACTCGAGTTTTTGAACTCTTTGGCTTGCAGACTTGATTTTTTTTTAATATAAAGTAGAGATGAATCACAAACAAGTAATATAAAAAAAATTAAGTCAATTCCTACTTAGATCAACAAAGAAAAATTTTACTTTAGTTAATTTTATTAAATAGTTACAATTAATATAAATATGCATATACATATGACAGTATCACAACATTATGCGGGAATTTTTTTTATTAATTATTATTAAAGTATCATATTGTCATGCAAAACAATAGTGTATAGAAAATTTCCGCTGAAATGAGCTCTTTAAAATGTGAAAAAAACCTTTTCAAGTTTTGACAGAAATCGCCAAAAGGGTCGCTAAGTCGCCAAAAATGATGCCAACGTGGCTGTATTTGTAATACTTTGAATAATTAGTTTTAATCAATTAATTTTTATTAATTATAGTTAAATTACTGTATTGTCATGCAAAATTATCATGTCTATAAATTTCAGCTCAATTGAGCGCTTTAAAATGTATTTTATTAACAATTGAAAATTCTACCAAGATAAAAATATATAGAGTGTGAGCTAATTATAGGAATTGAAAAAAATGTTCTGCGAAAATCAACCCCAAGATGCGTTTTAGATAAGTGCATATTCCCGTTTTTAAACTATTTGATCTGCAGACTTGAAACTTGGCAGGCATGTTCCTTTCATGGAGTAGAGATCCTCTAAGAACCGGTTTTACGTAAATCGACCCAAAAGGAGGGTTTGGGGCGTTATTGATAAATATCCTCGTTTTAAAACTGTAAGACTTTAAATACAGGGCGTGTGTTTCTTTTGCTGAGCAAAGCTCGGTTATGAATAATTTTCGTGAAAATCATCTGTTAAAGTGACGTAAGAAATTATATTTTTATATTCGACTCAAATAAAATTTATATGTATACTTACAGAATGAATTAGTGAGAGTAAACTATATTTTTTATTTGACTTTGCAATTTCTTTTGCTAAATCTTTCTTCCATTGGAGTTGAATCTGCAATTTATTTTGAATTATCCAAATTATTATTTAAAATTGGACCTCGTTGAACTTGTTTTTATCCTGCTAAGTTGTATTTTTTAATTCACCCCTGTATAAAGAAGAGATATAAACCTGCTTATACTTTTACATAAGGTTTACAAAAATAAAATATATCCTCGGCTTTACATCGTTTATATCTGAGTGTTAAACGAATTATTTAGCTTTACTTCATTGCGTGATCCATATGGATTCCTCTGAAAATTATGTGAATGTTTGAGTCATGGCTTTTGCTTAACATAATTTTTTTTTCGTTCAGTACCGAATAATTTTGTTGCATTATTCGAGAACTTAAATGCAAAATAAAAAGGCTGTGGGAGTGGATTTCAGATTTTAAGTCAATCAAGTAAAGACGTTTGTCTTTCTGTTATTGATATTACTTTCTCAGTCCTCCCTTATGTTAGGGCAAAAATACACAAACAATTTATATGTGTTGTGTGATTCTATTCTAATTCTCTCTCGGAAATGAAAAAATGCACTTCAGCCTCTTATAACTTCAAAGACCATTAATAGGATTCACCATTTTAACTATGCGGGAAGTAAGATTAGTCATTTTGTAAAGAAAAGACAGTACATTAGGCGAGGTAAGCAATCCCCATAAGAAACAGCATTTTTTACTGGTTAAACGATGGAAGTAGAATAGTAGAGAACACGCATGCGCAGATCACCGAAGAAGAGACAGTAGCAACAGAGACTAGCGCGTCCTAAGTTATTTGAGTACTGACAACGGGATCACCAATGCAAGTGCGTGCTATGATCTTGTATGGATGCCCACAGGAAATAAAATGTGCATCCTCCATAAACATCTACAGATTATGGGGAACTACATCTACAGTCTACAGTGAAGAGATCATGTCTCATGAAATGGTTGGTTGCTGGTGTTGCTTGTTCATTGAAGGACAGACTGTGGATAATGAAGGTCGAAACCACATCAACCCTCCATATTCACGAATGAGAACATTGTTGGATTACAGGACAAGGTGTCAGCAGACAGGTACATAGCGTTGTCTCAAAAGGGCGTCCACACTGTACTTTCTCTGGTCGATCACATGATCTATAATGATGTGGATTGCTAAAAAACGAGAGAGTGAAAGATTACCGAGAGAAATGAGTTCCTGTTCAGAATCCTCCATAAGACATGGAAGCAACACAGAAACGAATGCCTGCTTAATGACTTGAAGAAGCGTCCGTGTTTTTTGTGATTGTAAAAGAACAAATATTGTTATGAAAATAACCCAAATTAAATTACTATAAATTTACTATCAAAACAGATTATAAGCCGAGGTAGCAATCAAATTAATTGGCTACTTTAAATTCCGGATTAACTGGGGGATCTGATGAAACAGCACTCGTCATTTCTCACCCGAGTAAACCGCACAATCTGGTTCTTCTCAAGTTAAGGCTTCCGAAAGTCACTTCATTAATCACACCTAATGACTAACTCTAACACTCTCATTGCTATGGTTTAAATAGTACTCAAATTAACATAAAAACAATTTATCACTACGGAAGGTGGTTTTTAACTCAAACAACGGCTTAAGACAGTGCTTCTCAAACTTTCAGTACTGGCGACGCAATTTTCAATCATAATTTTTACGTCAATATGTATTTACAGTAATAAAAATGCACTTTGATGCTAAAGCTACAACGCAATCTTAATTATAAACCGTATAAGTATTAAATTTTGTATGTGTTACTCTTAAGTCATACATATTTTAAGTAAATTACTTTTAAGTAATAATTATATATATTATGTTATTTTTCTTTCTCTAATTTTTTTAAATTGGAACAGATCGCAAAATGATATTTAATCAAAGACTTATTTCCTTGAGAATCCATTTCTAAAAAGTACAAATGTCATTAGAAAAATAATCTAGTCTATGTTGCTCTCTATCATATCCATCACATCTGCCATTATCGCGAACGTTTGCCTGAGTCTGCGCAAAACATGTAAAAATGCTTTTGGTCGACTCGATACTTCTATAGCTACCGAATCTAGCTTGAATGTACATTTTATAATTTGCAAGTTAATTGTAATTTACGGTAATTAAGTATTTTCGGCAGTAGATTAAAAGAAACTCGTAAGCTAACATTCGACGATAATACAGGATCAACAAGTACACAAACGAGCATGGTTTCGAAAATTAAATCAAGGAAATATTCTCAAAAATACTTAAATTCTGGATTTACCACTACTGAAGTAAATGGAAAAAAGCTCCTGTGTGTTATGCGTTAAAACTTACAAATCTGAAGAACAATATGTGAAAATTGTTTTTAAAACCATGTAAAATCATTTAGCCACGTTGGCAAAGAATTTTAATAAGTATTTTCTTGATGAAGACAGCTTGACAGAAAGTTGCAAATGGGTTAGGGATCCATTTCAAAATACTCCAGATGGGCTCTCAACTGCCGAAAGAAATCTTCATAGATTTCACATCCAGTAAAAAATTAAAAGGGGCGAAATTAAAAGACAATTTTGTAAAAAATCGCTCTTTGAATTTTGGGTAAAGGTGGATGATAAATTTTCTGCAGTGAAAACAAAAGCATATCGTATACTATTACCATTTTCGACATCTTACCTTTGTGAAACCAGATTTTCTGTGGTGGCTGCTTTGAAGATAAAATATTGATCTCAGCTAAATATAGAAAAATAACTCAGAGTGTCAGTTTATGATATTAAACCTTTCTTTGAAAAACTTAGCTCTACAAGAAAAAGCCCATGGAAGTCACTAACAATTATTAAACTTGTTCTTAACTTAGTATTAAGAAATTAGCTATAAAAATACATTCTGCAGTACTGATACATTAAACGTATACTGGCTGAAACACCTGGCTCTTCGCACGAGTTCATTTTTAAAAAAATAAAACATTATTCTTGATATAATAGCTGAACTGTAAGGAGAGTAAAGCCGCATGCACGATATTGTTTACAAAAATGTAAAATAATTTTGCTTAGATGAATCGCTTATATTGCATATAGTTTTAAGATATCCACGCGCGCGCGCGACTAGGTTCGGAACCGTGATTTTAAAAAAGCGCATAAATAGATAATTTTCATGATATTTAGTGTCACTTAGATTAGAATACATACATAAAATTGTTTTAAGGACATTTTGACAAAAAATATTTATTTAAATACAATATTTTGGCAAAAATTAACAGAGAAAAATTTTTTTATAAAAATGTTTACCATTTTGAAAAATGCTTCTATTATAATAATATTTTGCCTGTATATAGCTTAGACCTCTCTACAGAGGCTCAACTAGAATTTTTGAAATATATAACTTAGAAGTGGGTTTATCCATATTTTACGACAACAGAGGGGAGCACTTTTAAGGAAAAAATGCCAATAGTTATATATATTTCAATTGTTGGTAACTCTGAAAATAATGTGAATTTTTCAAAAATTCTAGTTGAGCCTCTGTAGAGAGTTCTCAGCTATATACAGGCAAAATATTGTTATAAAAGAAGCATTTTTCACAAAAGGAGAACATTTTGAAAAAAGATTATTCTAAGTTAATTTTTTGCCAAAATATAGTATTTAAATAATTTTTTTGTCAAAATGTCCTTAAAACAATTTTATGCATGTATTCTAATCTGAGTGACACTAAATATCATGAAAATTATCCAATTTTGCGCTTTTTTAAAATCACAAATCCGAACGTAGTCGGATACCTTAAATGAATTGTAATTTTAAGCCTCACAAAATTAGCATTTAGAATTAATGTTAAATAAGGAAAAAGAATATAAAATTCCGATGAAGAATAATTGTGTTACCTTTTAATGTTTAAAGTGAGAAGACTTCGAAATGTTTTAACCCGGGAGCAGGCGCGCACTCAATACTAACGTTGATGGTCGTGCGAGGTGATTCAGTCACCCCAATCATTTTTTTATAATTATTTTTACTGTACACGATAAAAATTGTAATTCCAGAGAATAATTTAATTAATAGAAAGTGTACTTACCGGCTTTCAAGGACTTTTATATTTTCTTCGATAATTTCAGAAAAAAACCCAGTAAAATTGAACTTATAAAACAAAACTCTAACAAATCAGAGACAATTTTCACTAATATTACAGGAATGTGTGTGTGTTATTTGCTGGTAAAACTGTCATATTTTGTTCAAGTTATTGTAATTTTACTGTGGTTTGATGATCGAGTGAGTCAGTATTAACGTCGCACTGTTCAGCTACACGAGGGCTTTTGGAGATGGACCTCGTCATTTTGAACCATGGTCATGGCTCTCGACATATTTAAAGTGTATCTCTCCCCTTCATGGTGGATCTTCAGTGGTACTGGGCTCGAACTCGTGATACCTTTGATGATCAACAAGTAGCATGTTGAACTTTTTCTTTCTTGTGTCTTTTTGGCAAGGTGAACTGTATCTTGGGGTACACTGATGGGTTCATATTTTAGTTGATGGAGTTCTTACGGAAACATTTGGAAATTTTCCTTTCGTTGTATTTTCATCGCCTTTCTCAATCCTGATTAATGTGCATTATTTCAGCTGGTTCTTCCTTTGCTTGATCAGTTTCAACTTCCTTCAATAGAGATCACAGATGCCCCGCGCCACCACTCCCGGGTTAAAAATGCATTCAGTATAAAAATATGGATGTTCTAAAAATAATTATGACGTTTTTTTATGCTTTATATGTTTGAGAATACTCATAAAAATAAATCTTGGTCAAATAATCTTTCAAATCAATCAATTCTTTTCCAAGTGTCATAAAACTCTTTTACTTGGTGCAACAGAAATGCGTTATTTACAATTTCCCTAAACGAAAAACAAACACATAAGACATGGGACGGAACTAACATAGAACTAATAATACCTGTAATTTGGAAGGTCAAATATATTATGCTATCTGGCTGAAAAGTGAGTCAAGTCTCCTTTTCTTTCTACAGCTAATGTACAGTATTTCAATAATAATAACAAGGATGAATTTTTTATCTTCCTAGAATTATTTTGATGGGTGTCTGGGTTTAGTAAGTTTTTTTTTTTTTTTGAAAGAGTAGCATTTTAGGCTTAAAAAGAAAACGTAATAAAAACAAAAATTTCTCATCGAGGGAATACAGCAAATCAAACAAAATGTTTTTTTTTTCTTTTTTAATTTGGTTTTGGGATCAAAGATAGCTATTTGATGACGTAATATTGCCATGTGAAATACATAAATTATATCAGTGTAAATGTGTATTTATTTTGTTATGGAAGAAGGTATTTTGTTTTTCTTCATTCCAGTTATTTTTAAAATCTTTTTATTTTCGATACGCACGCGCCTACCTTGTAGGGTTATCACGCCCCCCCCCAGGGGGCGCACCCCACACTTTGAGAAACGCTGGCTTAAGAATTATATTTCCCCAAGAGGAAAAGTAGAAGGATGCCAATAGGACCCGTCACAACGGACGAGGAGAAAAATCCGTATAAATCAGTGCTAAGGTGAAGCCTGCATTAATACAATTCTTTGCATCGAAGTGCACCGAGTTTTGCCATCTTTAAAATGATGGCAAGCTACGACAAATGTCTCAATGTCGATGGCAACTATGTCAAAAAATAGTTCAAGGTATATGATTCATAATGTAATTTTTTTATGGTAATAAAATTTCCGTGCAAAAAACAAATAATGAAACTTGCTGTCTGAATGTCCCTTGTATGTCTCTGCTTACATTTCCATGTCTCTGAAAAGGAACTTCACGTTAAGCAAGAACAAACGTCAACACCAAGCAATATCAACAAAATAAGATGTGATGACCCCCTCCCCCATTTACCAAGGTTGCCAACTGTCATCTTTAAAAGACACTAGATACATCGGCAAATGTAGCTAAAAAGTCGCTTAACTTAGAAGGAATTTCGTTAACAATTGTAGCTAAATTAATTTTTTAAAAATATAATCCATATATCATAATTCGTTTTGTTACTCGTCATTTTTAATGAATTTTCATAATAATGTAAATAAGATCCCAATTTTTCTGTGGACCATCAAACATTTTTCCCAGACCGCCGGCTAGCAACCGCTAGTTTGAATGAAGTAAAAAAGGCCTTATTAATTTATTGATTGATTTTCCAAAGTGACAGTATCATATTTATAACCGTATTAAAAAAATCCATGAAACTTGGTTAAATTATTGTTTTTTAATATATATCTTGTGTAGTTACTTTTTCCTTTTAATGAAAATAATATATAATTTAGTTTTAACTAACACCTTTATAATAACACTTCTCTTTTACAGATTTGTTATTATACTTTTCCTGCTGTTTGCTGCAATAGGAACTGGCATCACAATTTTTGAATATTTTGATAATCTATGCAAAAGGCGAAATAGTGTTAGTAAGGTCTGTGGAAATGGAAAGTTTACCAAAAATGGTACTCCTCTTTATAAAGAAAAGGAAAGTATGAAAAATTCACCACAGAAAAGTATTAAATTATGATTTATATATAAAATAGTGAAATATCGATTTAATGAAAGAATAATTCACCCTAAGAACCTGTAAAATAGTATGAATATTCAAAAAAGTAGCACCTACTGCGTAGCTAGTTCATTCGACAAGCAAAATGACTCTCTTAAAACATTTTTCTCAGCTCAGACAAAAGCAAGCTAAAATGGACCTAAATTACGAAGTTATACATTAAACTAATGAAGGATAACAGGCAGAACCAGGTACAGTTGGTTACCAGCTACAGCCCTGGTCATCTTGTACCTTTGCCTTTACAAAGACAGCCAGTTGTTTCAAACTGATGATACTACCTAAGAATGTTATTATCATTTGGAGGCTGACAACCGAATACGGAACGTTCGTTGCACAGTAATAGCAGTTTGTCTTTGCAAACCGGGAGAACACAAAACACTTTCTGTTTACTAGTCGTCATTTTTCTACTAGCGCGTTGATCGGCAAGAAAAGGGAAAAATTAGCATACGTTTCGAGGACACATGCCAGCAAACAAACTGTTTCAGTTGCTCTTTCATTCGATGTATGAGTCATACTAATATGTTATATGTAATGTGAATACTATATAAAGCGTTAAAACTCCGATATTCTTTTAGAAGCACGCGGTGTATAAAACAGTAGTCTAACTTGATGAATAAAATGATTAGGCGTTGGGAAAATACAAACAAATGTTTCAAATTGCCGCGTTAATATAAGATATATGATTTTAAAAATATTGTATATATTAATTTATACTCTCTCTCTGCAATCTTAGTTTCTTATATTAATAAATTTTATTGCAAATAATTATTAATTTAACAAGCAAAAATTATTGCAATATTTTATATTAATAATATAAAAAATCATTGTAAATGCTGTTGGACATACATAAGCTCAGAATTTTAAAAAGGTTTAAAAACTAAGGCATATACATTTGATACAATTGTGTAGTTTTTTTGTTGTTGTTTTTTATCTTTTTAATTGAACAATCAATTATGAAAATGAATAATGATTAAAAGTATGAAATTATGGCTGCATTACTCTGTGTGCCTTTTTTATTTATTAGGATGAATTCACATAAACATGATACCTCTTTTTATTTTATTTTCCAAGAAATCCTTAAAATTGGCAAGGACTGTCTCAACTGCTTCTGCATTGCAACAAACGGGAAAAAAATATTAAATATCGAATTAACGGAAGACAACTTTGGATGTCTTCATGGACTAAGGCTCCTCAGCAATATTTGGGTTATTACTCTTCACGTTTTCGAAATCACCACCTTTGCAGCTAGTAAGTTAAATTCTTCATTTATAAAATCATAGTTTAAGAGGATATGGTACCCTGTATATACATTTTTAAATTTATATATTCATTTGATATTTACATGTACACTATTCAAACACACATGAAATACGCATTTCAGAAGAAAAACCCTATTTTTAAACAAGCATTATTTTAAAATTTCTACTCTTTCTACAATTTTTAATTTTACAACTTTTTTCGTGTCGGGACCTGTAAGAAACAGTAAAAAGACTGCTATATCTAGCTTAGAAGATTTTTAGAAGTAACTGTTCATCTAAATCCCCGTTCCATGCAGAACATTTTTAAGCACATATTATGCAAAGCAACAACAACAAAAAAAAAAGGTTCGAAACTCTATATTGATTACAAAAAAGACATTTGTGTATTTTGAGTGCGGAATCATCATGAAATATAAAAAGACGAGAAAAAGCAATTTCAAATTGTGAAGGTACGATCTGCAAGAAATGCATATGTCACGTGCTCTAGTTTCAGTTTTCGCTTCGCCGTGCTGTTAAAAAAGTGAAATAACTGATTGAATAGAAATTTGTAAACATTTATATATATATATAGAAAAATCCCGCTATTAAATTAACGAAAAAGAAATCAATATTTTGGTCTTTTTTAAGGTAATGTGACACTTTAATACACATTTCTTTAGGTTTAAAATACAGATTTTATACTATTTTTTTAAGTTCGTATATTAGGGGATTTTGTAATGTTTTTAATTATTGCTGAGAAATAATCAAAATATCTGGATAAATTTGTTCTGTATGATAATTCATCTTTATTTACATATAGCTGTTAATTACATTAATTAATACTGATTTGCTTGGCTTAAAGATTGAAATATTCTACAGTATGGAGAAAGTAGAAACTCGGTGTGTCATTTCCTTCCCTGGAAAGGTTACACCCATGGTATCCTAGTACTTAGTTATGGTAGCGAACTCATGGCCGGAGTGTCGCTGGTTTGAGTCCTCTGGTGCTACTGAAGATCCGAGAAAATTCTTCGAGACATTTCTGGAATTCATTTTTAGCCCTGTCCTTTAATTCAGCTCTTTTCACTTCATGTGCAGATTGAAATCGACGACCCTGTAAGCGTCACGCCACTTCAGGAAATAGGCTGATGTCCCAGGGATCAGAGGATTAAGGAGGATGAGGGAAAGCAGTTGATTTCGTTTTCGCAAGATAGTCAGTGACGAGGAGCGTTATCTTACAAAAGCACTCATGACTGCTCAACCTGTAATTTTGGGTCTCTTCTTTTAGATCGACTTACGCAAACGATAAAGATTTGAGTGTTTTATTAACGATGCACTATAATGCAATACTAGGGCTATTGGTAATGAACCACGGCTAAACGACGAGGATGACACCTGAACTGCATCCCTTCCCTGCAAAGTACCACACCACGCCTCGGAAAGACATTTGAGCCGCGATAGATTTATCCCATCTAGTTGTAGTAGGTCTCGAATTCATGACACTCGAGCCACGAGCCCGTGACGCTGCCCATTCATTTAAAGCGACCCTGTATTTTTTTTCTGGAAGATATAAACTAACTATTCGGTTGTTAATTTATTCTGTTATGAATTATCAAATAAAGTATGAAAAGATATTGAAAAACCCGTTTAGATTTTTTTTATTATATAAATATAAAATAGTGAGAATTTCAAGTAATATTTAATTGAAGAACTGCAATATAAAAATAACATTAATAATTATGAACAAAATGTATGTATGTTCTGAACGCAGAGCCATTAAACAAAGCTAATTACTTTAAGCAAAACGACACTATATACCACTGAAAGAGTCCAATTTCATTAACTATGGATATCATTGGTAGATGTGCTTACAGAATTTTTCATACAATTCTCTTACTTTTTTTAACTCGTATATCCTTAATGATATACGAGTAAATATACACACACACACAATGCCTTATGCAATGCAAGATAATTTATATTTTTAAAAGCCCTGTTCAGTTTTTCCCTCAACCATCAAATTAATAAAATTAAATATCTTATAAGATGCAAGATTATAAAATTTGAAATACAAATATATTTTTTAGTGTTTTTTTTAACACTTATAATAAAACTATTTTTCATTCCAGTTGACCTGGAGGAAATGAATCCATGGGTCAGCCATTGGAGTGCTTCCATTTTCTTGAATGTATCGTATTCGGTGAATGTATTTTTTGTCATCAGGTATTTTTTATGCTACTATTATTTGCAATTTTTCTTAATTTTCTAAAAAAAAAATTCTAGTTTCAAACAATAATGGGAAGCTTTAAAAGAATCTTTAGTGTAAAGTAATTCGAGGGAAGATGCCAGTTTGTTAGTAGTACTTTTATGCGTCGATAAATGACATTTCCAGGCCACTTGTGTGAAGAGTCTGGTCCGACATTGAGAGTGGCTTGTGAATTTATCTGAATTAATCGTCTTTTTAATCGGCCTTATTTTTCAATCTTTTGAACATTTAAAGTGGTGAGTACAAATTTTATAATATTCCGTTCCTCATATTTAAAGTCCATAAACGTACTTGTTATTTTAAATGAGATTTTCGCAATATAAGTGAGTTACGCATAATTTTACTCATACGATGCATGTAGATGCGGCCATAACACTGTAGGAATAAGGAAATAAGCGTGTGTAGCATTTTCCCACTATACTTGGAGGAAGACGCTACGTGATTCAGAAATAAATGAAATAAAATTTGTTGTTTTTTAATTTTGTAACACTGTAGACTACTGTACAAAATATAAATGAAATTAATAATTATTATTATAATTAATAATACTTAAATGCAATTAGTGATAACTGGTCTGTCACCATTGTTTGCCTCCACCAGCACAGAACACGGGAGTACAGACTTATTCCTGTAGTCAGAAAACGCAAACCAACCGGCGTAAAAAAATTAACTTCAGAAAGCTTAACTGAATTAAAGAGGAGAGCAACTATGCGAGAAAAGGTGGGTAAGGTCAAAACAAATAACAAAAACCGTTGAAGAAACAGAAGAAAAAGTCGTGTCATTTTGTCATCCTTAAGCGAAGAAATTCCTCTAGATACTAGTCGTGACAGATTTGATGAGGATAATAATAACGATTTTTGTGCTGTGAATAAAGGGTACTTTTATGCTAAAAAAGGTCCCAAATGTGACTGGATTCAGTGCATCGAATGCAACAAAAGGTTGCACGAAGATTGCAAAGATAATCATTTGACTGAGTGAAATGTTGTGTAGGCTGTCATTCGAACATATACTGTTATTATTTTTAGCAAGCTAATTATGAAAGAATTTAATTTTTTTGTTTTGTTTTTCTATAGATATTGTTACTTTATATTTAATTTTGTAATGTTTTTATTTTTTTCACTGTTGTGTTGTTGCGCCTTACTCCACGAATGGTGGCATCTTCCCCCATATATGGTTGAAGATGCCACAATTAAATGAATTTAATTAACATTAAATTTCTAATTTTTTTCACACTAAGAGGGGAATTAACTTGTTCACATAATTAATTAAATATTAAAAAATAAGGTGTATTTTTTTCATGGTCTTCTCATTTCAATTTTCAATGTACTAATCGAAAAATCCTCAAATGTGGCATCTTGCCCTGAAAATTATCTTAATTCTTTTTCCTTAATTTACCTTCCTCCAAGGCTATCTCGGGACCTTTAACTAAACACGGGTTTTCTTTAAAACTGCTGAAGATTTTTAACTGCAAATTTCTTTTATTGGAAGCACGATGTGCTAAAGTCTAGTCTAAATTAATTTGAAGTAGAGGACCTTATATCTGTGCGTGTTTAATTGATTTAGCGAATTATCATCAAGTTTTTTCATTTTTTTTAATGTCTTGTTCTAAGATTTTGGATTCGGAGGTGTGTAGTTAAAGCCTGCCTCTCATACTACTACAATCACATAAGTTAAATTTAATTCCTTGTAGTAGTGTACATTATTGGATCTTCTCCTCATACATTTATTGATTCTAATTTGTATGAGTAAAGGAACTCACACACACTCAATAATCACCAGAACTCCAGATCCATTAGATATAGAAGCTTGAAATTTGGCAGGCATGTTCCTTTTGCTGAGTGAATATAATTAAAAACGGGTTTTGAGGGAATCGATTCCAAAGAGGGAGTTATTGGGGCGTGAAAATAAATATACTTCCAATCTAGAGATGTTTTTATTATATAGTTTTACTTCATGAATAGTATTATTACACATTGGAGAGGTTATTTTATCTTTTGTATGTCACTGAAAAATCCCTCATATTCTCACTTTTCTTGGGTATGCCAATGCTCATTGGTATTTTTTTTTTTTTTGCTTAATTTTGATACCATTTAAATTCAATTAAGATCTATCGAATCTAAGGATATTAATAGGTAAATTCTTAACAGGAATAGGAATCCTCTCTCTCTCTACTGACAATGTTAAATTGGCTGTATTCAATGTACCTTTTCTCAAAGTCTGTCATATGTATAGGCTTGAAATTTTTAATACAATTAAAGTATGCCTTTCTCATTATATTGAAGTGAGCTTTTAGCTCATTTTGAATTTTTCATAAAATATTTCATCAAACATAGTAAAATTCGACCCATTTTTTACATCAAAAAATTTGTTAAAAAATAAATTTTTGAGTTTTTTACAAAAAAAATTCATTTCAGTATATATTAGCCATCATTTTAAACATGTCATAAAAACCTTACATTTCTGTAAACATTATTTTCTCAGAAAAAATACATCCAACATAAAAATTTATTTGTGATAAATGAACTGTAATGTATAATTACTTTTTTACTAAACATTCCTCCCATACTCCAAATTATCTACATTTTTTTTAATCTCATCTTCCTCTCTTTTCCTTTTAAGTCATTTTTCATTCCTAACTTACTTTTCTTTTATAAACATGATTATTTAGCCTTTAGAAGCTCTGTTTGTTGAGACATTCCATTGCCTGTAGTGTGTAATCACAAGGCTTAATATTAAATTTTCTCAAAATCTCTGGTTTTAATACATTGTTCATATTAAATGATGAAATTGCATCATATGTACTTAACGATTATACTTCTATTTGCTCAAATATTTTCTTCGGTACACGAGACGTTGTTTACACTTTCATTGGAATCCTCCACGTAAACACTGCATCAAATGTTTTGATTTCCATCATTCATTCAACGTTTAAGCAAAAACAAAATACTTTGTTAACATTTTTCGCGCACGCGCGACATTTAAATGGGCGAAGATTCAATGATTATTTAAAAGTAGGTTTTAAGGGCTTCTGATCACCCAAGAGGTTAAAGTAAGGTATTTTTAGAAAGTTTCAAATCTATACAATTTGAAAATGTAAAAATCTCAAAATTGTCACATTAAGAAGATTTTAGGTTTCCACACACAACACGCCTTAAGTCGTATTCTATCTTTATCATGAAAGTATAGTATACTTGAATTCAATACATTGTTATTGTATGGAGGGAAGACGCGATGAAAATTCAGATTGAATATTGGGTCGAAGATCCTGAAAGTTTGAAAAGCGCTGCCTTAGTAAAATGTGTGTTAACCGCGGACCCTAATGCACATTTTACATATTTTGTCCATACTATTCAATAAACTATTGAGGAGTCCTTGGGGTATATTGTCCCTCTTCTCTTTCAAGGTGGTTTTGAGTTCTTGCACTGTGCTGGGAAAGATGGTTCTTTGTGCAATACGTTTCCAAAGAGCATTCCAGGCATGTTCAATAAGATTTAGGCTGGGAGAGTAAGCAAGCCATTGCATATGGAGAATATTTTCACTTTGCAGTGTGTCCGATACTTCAATGCTTCTGTTTGGCCGTGCATTATCGTCGATAAATCGAAAGTCTAGACCTACAGCACCCCTAAAAATACGTACATAATTCAGAATAATCTCTCTGCAATACCGCTGTGATGTAACGTACTTATCTCAAAGATATGAAGCGGTGTTCTGCCATTGTGCACCCGCCCACACCTTTACACCTTGGTCGTACCGATCACATTCACAAGCAAACTTTTCTGCATGGCTTGTCCCACGTTCTCTTCACAGTAATTGGTGGCCACAATTACTGTGAACGCAATTACTTGTCACACTGAAACGAAATTCGTTGGAGAACGTTACTTCAGACCAATTTTGGTGATCCTAACCAACACGTGCCTTACACCATCGTTATCTCTTTCGAAGCTTTCGTGGTTGAAGTAGAATGCAACGAACAGGCTTTCGTGCATAC
This sequence comes from Trichonephila inaurata madagascariensis, assembly GCA_019973955.1. Classification (NCBI taxonomy): domain Eukaryota; kingdom Metazoa; phylum Arthropoda; class Arachnida; order Araneae; family Nephilidae; genus Trichonephila; species Trichonephila inaurata. The sequence goes on from BMAV01003086.1 coordinate 72,766, forward strand.
AAACAAACGTGATTTAATCGCCGTGAGATGGTTCTTGCTGATGCATGCTTACCGGTAGCGGTTGCAGCTATCTGGCCAGGAGTAAAATTTCTGTTACTTTTAGCCACGAGTACTAAATAGTGATCCTCTAAAAGTGTGATGCTTCTATCCCGACCCCTGGCATGCTTTTACAAAACATTTCGAACTTCCGCGGCCTTCTTTAATCGCGAGATGACACACCCACTGAAGCAGCTTTGACCTGCTTCCAGTCGTCCACAATTGGGGCACTCAAATGATGTCTTGCTGACATTTTTTTCTCTTAATTGTTTCAAGAACTAAACAGAATTTCAGAGAAAACACTTTCATAACATCTAGCACTATTTACGTCAAACATCAAACAGTATGATTTTTTTGTATGAATCATGAGTTTGTATGCATTTTCTTTTACACAGATAACGAGTCCCGGTCTACCACGCCCTCTGAACATGAATTTACTTTTTATTGGTCTGCTGTCTGAAATGCAATTTTGCATAAATCACTTGTTCTTTTAGCAATTGTCAAGAAGTGTGTATACATATAGATCAATTGACATAGGAGTTTACTAAGAAGAAATGGTGCACAGAATAAAAGAGATAATTATCTCAAAGGGTGCATGAAAATATGTAGGTGATCAGTTTTCTCCAGGAAGAATGTAAGGAAATTAAAACTAATAACTTAAATTACAAAAGATCACAAAGCTAGAAATTTGTGAGTTTTTAAATGCTTCACTTATTATTATTATTTTTTTATTTTCAATGAATGTTTTAGATAAATTATTCGAATGCGCCTTTTGAAAAAAAAAACTTTTTTAAAATAAGTCGCTGCTAAAATTAAATGCAAACAGCATTCTAATGACCTTTTAAAATAATTCACTATTTTATTCGAATTTACTGGGAAAGTTCTATGACAACAAATCCATTATATAAGTTTTTGCTAGGGCCATCTGATGATGATTCTTTTGTGGAAGAATTGTGAATTTTGTACAGTACACAAAAACTCAAAATTTGCAATTTAACATTATATATTTTTTTAAAAAAATGATACTTATTTTCAAAACTTATTTTTTTTTTCATGTTTATCTCAAAACGTTTTCCACGGAGAAATTAACACTTTTCCCTCGTTTTCATTACTTTTCAATCCCACATTCATATTTAACTTTAATAAAATATCTTTAAATTATAGTGATGTGTATTAAACCTTAAACTTACGAATTTACTTAACACTAGATTGCCCAAGGAAGTCATTTTGACTGCTTTTTAATTTCAATTAAAAAAACAGTTACATATATAATGCACAATTTTTTAGAATTATTTAGAATATTTTTTTTCCAAGTGAAGTAAAAAATTTTTTATTAATAATATTTACTAATAACTTGTTTCATGACTGTAAATAATATTACAAATATTAAAAGTTAGTTTAAAACAAATTTCCTTACACATTAATCATTCTTTCGCAATGCAGTCATTTTGACTGCTATGGGACAATATAGGAATATACTAAGTTTCAGTCTTTCTAGTGATAAATACTTAATTCTCTTTTAATTATTTCTAATATTTTAATGAGTGGAAACAAATATTTTCCATATTTATATTTATTATATAAATGTGTTGTTTACATTTTAGTGTCGATATTAAATGTATAGCATTCTTCTTACTATTTCATAAAGTATTTGGGATATGTTAAACTATTTGTTAAGACTATACAAAACATTTCGAAATTTCATTAAATTTGCAACTTTTACGTTCTAGGTTTGTAAAACATACAAATTAACCATCGTGAATTCTTAAAACTTTTTTCATTGGGGAGGAAATTTTTACATTGGAATTCAACATTCAGTTTTTCTCTCTCCTCCATGGGTAAAATGCTTAATATCATTTCATTTTTTTTCCTACAGTGGATTTTTAAATGGATACTTTTTCTCCCTGGAATATTCTAAAAAAAGTGGAAGGATATCATGGTTAAATTTTTATCGCAAGAGATTTTTAAGGTATGTGTGACTCACACAGTTTTTTTAAATAAATTTTATTTAGATTCTGTAGTATAAAAAAAATGTTGCGACACAATATTGAAAAAAGAATAGTTAAAAAAACTTTCAAAGAGAATTTAACTATCGTGTTGGTAGAAGATTAATTAATCAACATAAGTTCTAAAAAACTAGTTTTCTCTCTCTCTCTCAGTCTCATTAGGAAATCTAATTTTTTTCAGATTTAACTCGATAATGGTCAAAATTATCCAATGAACAAATTTCATTCTAATTCAAAATTAAGTTTCTGAGTTGTTTTGGAAAAACTGTTAAAGAGTCGAAGAATTTAATATTTTTTTAAAGCATTTCTTAATATCTGGAAGTCACACGTTATAAGTGCACCTATTCATAATAATTTTAAACCGGTGTCTCCGAGAAAAATATATCATTTTTTCCCTTTTAATTGAATGTTACCCGAAATATTGATGTTAATTCACAATAAATTCTTGAGTTAGGAGTTTATGACAGAAAAAATCAAAATATTACGGATGTATTATTTCTAAATAAATCCGTGTTCTTGCCTCTAAAATGTAGTTCGACAATGTAACTCTAAGTGCTATTGAGCTATCATAGCCAGTAGCACACACAGGAATTTTTCAAGGGGTTGAAAGTTCATCGTTCTTGTATCATGCTATTTTTAATTTTGTCGATTTTCAGGAACAAAACACAGTAAAAAACTAATTATTGAATAAATAATTAGCATTAATTAATAAAATGAATCATTAATAACAAATATTTAATTAAATTTTACGTACTATATACTTAGAATTATAACCAATCGTTATAATTTAACTGGGTTATAGTTAACTGGGATTGACGAGTCTACTCGTTATGCATGGAAAGTAGTGACCATTGGCTATTTAAATTGCAATTTTTGAGAAGTATCAAATTTCAAGACGTTTAGAATATTTTGATGCCAGGTGGGAGTAAAATAAATAAATAGAAAATACGAGAGAACTTTAAGATGAACTCATGTGTCCCCGTATACACCGGCTGAAACAAAGTATAAGTTCTCCTTCCGGCTTTATTCATCTGCGAAGATAATGTTTTTTAGAAGTTAGCCTAAAAGGTACAAAGGCGGAAATTTTATTTTCCTTCCGGTAGGGTCTGCCTTGGGCCAAATGCGTGACGCCCACCAAGCGCTGTCCATCGATAGCTGCTGGCCCGAAGTTACCCACCTATCGAGTTGTTTGATGTTAAACCACGTGCTGACATTAGAGTAATGACCAATGACATACTGCCTAAAGAAAAGTATTATTGGGATGGGAAAGGCAAGGATGCTTTCTGGTAAGAGATCAACCCTACTGCACATATTCTACAACTTCCTTAGTATCAAGAAAGGTAGAAAATTATTTGCCAGTAAAGAAGAAAGTAAATCAGTATATGTTCATGTCCGGCAATTTTAACGGTCACTAAAATTCAGGAGGAATTTAAATTCGTAACTTTATATGTATTTTTCTTGCGTAACATATGTTTATGTTAACCAAATAAATAAATATTAGTTATAAAATGGGCAATTTTATAAAATAAACCCATCTTTTTTATCTCTGTGATTGATGAGATACTCGTCATTTCCGTGACACAAATAGTTGCGAGCTGTCAAGCGGGGGCCGCCGCAGTTAACTGGTTAAGAACTGATTTAACAACTCAAACAATTGAATTCAAGAGGAGTAACAATTATTTTTTATGCTATCTGCTGGGTTGTACAAGAACGGTTTTTGAAAAATCCTGAAACGTTATCAGAAATGTATAGTTCTGGAGGATGATTATGTATAAAATTCTTAAGGCTATCTTCGGCTAATGTTAAAGAATAGGGGCCGAATTCAGAATATTTTTTCAGATATAAAAGCACTCAAGTATTAATATTATATTCTGGCTACACTATCCGTTAGAGAATCACTTATTTTAACATACTACTCATTTTTATCAGAGTTGACACATTTTTCTTTTATAAAATGTGTTTTGCATTTTTTTTCCTATACCGTAATGCTAAATGATCTATCCCTTCACATGTTAAAAGGAAAAACTGATTATTTATGAAATATTTTGAAATTTTAGAAAAACTGTATTATAAACAAATGCATGAGTTACAATGTCACAAATTTTTATAAAAATTGAGGCATTTTTTTCTGTTTAAAAATGTGTTCCACGTCAAGTTCACGCTCTCTTACATATAGCGAAAACAGCCTTAAAAATAAAAAAATGAAAAATAAGTTTCAACCGTGATCACTTTAAGTATCAATTAAAAATTATACGATACCCCTTCGTGAATTTCAATACCAAGTATTATTGTGTAACACATTTCAAAATAATATAAATGACCCCAATTTTTTTAATTAATTCAAAGTTTTCCTGTATTTTTTTTATTATTGTTTCTTTTTGTGTTATCGATCATTGCAAACTATTAATTGTTATAAATTTTGCACAATACATAGCAATTTGGTTTTCAAAGTTTGTGTTTTGTTTTATTCTGTATTTCTCACAGGATTGCACCCTTACACATGATGGTGTATTGGACTTACACTACTTTGTTTACTTACACGGGCTCAGGTACCTTATGGCCAACCTATGACACAAATCCAGTGTGTAGAAAATATTGGTGGTGGGATCTGCTCTACATCAACAACTTTTTAACTGATTGGCAACAGGTAACAGACTGAGTTTTCCCGCTTAGTAAATAAAATCCTTGCACATTAGGTCCTTCAGCATTTCGACATTACTTTTGGTAATGTCACTTTGAAATTTAAGTTCAAAGAATCCATTTTCTCTCTATATATGTATGTAATAATTCACTTAAATTTTCTCTCAATGGATTTTAATCCATAATGGTCTTAATTCGTACAAGATATCGCGTGATAATTTTACCTGCGAAAGGAAAGTAACCACAACTTTATCTCCCAAAAAATTGAAACGTTAGTTTTTTAAAACAGCTGTTGAGCGATTAGCCCCATCAACCACGTATTCCGGCCAATCAGTAAAACCTTTATCGGAAATTATATGAATATAACGGCTTACTGTTACCGAAAACTATAAATGGTTAAGACCTCGGAAGCAAACACTTTTATGTGTTGCTATCATGTTCGCGCCTCTTTTTGTTGTGTTTCTGTTATGCTTTTCGTTTCGACGTTTTTCCTGTGTTAAATAGAAACATGTTTCTTCATCAATCCCTTCAACAACTGCAA
>BMAV01003086.1:82988-150412 GCA_019973955.1 Trichonephila inaurata madagascariensis
TAATATATATATATATATATTTTTTGCTTTGAAAATTTCGTCATTTATTTGTACTAATACATGTCGTTTGTGCATAAAATTTCATTTAATTCTTATGATTCCATCATGGTGCTGCATTTTTTACAAACAGCAGTTTAAATATACAGCATTTGATTGGTATATAATTTTGAAGAGGGGTTTCCATGTATGATTTATTCTCCTTAAAATGTTCTGAATATTTTTTAAAAGCTAAATTTTACAGAAATGTGTTTTGAGGTATTAAAAATTTCAATTTCTCTTTTTCAAACATCGATTTCTTCTCTTTTAAAATGCTCAAAATTTTGTAGGATTTTCTTTTCAGAAGCTAAATTTTATATGAAATTGTTCTATAAGTTTTAAGAATTTCTATATGTGTCCTACGGACATCAATTCTTCAGAATGCCATTAATTTCATATTTTTAGAAGCTCAATTTATTTTCTGTTTGTTCTTTTAGTAATAAAATTGTCCCTTTTTACTCTTTCGGACATAACGCCCCGTTTTTCTACTTTCCTCGGTCTCAACTTTAAAAAACGCGACGGAACTACTTTGCATGGTTGGAAAAAAAATTGTTTATGAGGGGTGAATTATAATAGAATTTTGTAGTTTCTCATGTATCAAGAAACCCTAGTTAAAATCTAGTAATAAATTTTTTGTTGGATTGAAAGATAATCTCTTTTTTACGGAATAGTTACAGATTGATTCAATTTAAAAAATTCTTAACCCTCTAATCTGAATAATCGAATCATTTATCTATTAAATTTATGTAAAATGTTCTGTGACTTTTTTTTCTCGAGAATTGATTTACAGTGGCTCTATATTTACAGTGCTTGATTGTCAACTGGTATTTGGCAGTGGATATGCAACTTTACATGATGAGTCCAGTATTCGTTATTACTTTACTGAAGTAAGAGATACAGTTACAGTTATTTTTTAAAAATATTTTTTGTAAATATATAAGCATATATAAGCATTCTCGAATATTAATAACACAAAGTATACTTATCCATTCAGATTTGATCAATTTGATTGCATTCAATAAAAGTAAATTCGCTAAGTCATTTTTTAAAAAAAAAAAATCGTTATTTTTAGAGGAGTTACTGATTTGTTTCTTTTACACAAATTACTGAATAAATATCTTATATAATAAAAGTTTAACTACAGTGTAATTCAGATAAATGAAAGAAACGTATATTTTTAAGAATACTGTAAGTGTTTTAAGAATACTAATTTGGGTATTTTCCTCCCTTTGTTCGGATTTAAATTCTAAACAGTCTGTTGTCAGTATGTTACAGGATTAGTTCTTCACCACTTTTCAATTAACACAAAGCTAAGTAAAACTTAAAAATATTTTCCCCCTCATCCCCCATACATAGGGGCACACATTTTTTAACAGACACTATTCAGAGCCCCCTTAACTCGACCTAACAACCGTCAAACTTGGTATGGAGACGAATGATGACGTTGAAAACAAGTTTCCTTGAAAAAAATCATTTCCAAGTAACACCTATAAGGGTATTCATTAAACTATCACAAGTAGCCAAACCGAGAATCAGTATAAAATATGGGTATGAAAGCAAACTCTAACCTTTTGCTTTCATATGCGACATCCACGACATTAATTTGGGGTATGAAAACATGCAGACAGCATCGAAGAATATCATTCTCAGCTAAAGTAAGCCAACTAAATTGAATGTGTGACTGACATTACCAAAACATGCATGATGTGTAAAGCTTACCTTAAACATCCACATTAGAAGCCGACAAATGATGCGTTGGGGGTCTTCAACGCCCAATGCTTCGAAAGGAGTGATTTAGGAGTTCGAAGAAACAGCGTCACTGACAATTCGCTCAGGCAGTCGATGCACACATGTTTCTGAAGACGTAATAACAGGTGTTTACAATTGTGATCGTCAATGGATACTAGGGAACCATTGTTGGTACACATGTCGCAGACAGAGTGGAAACTATTGAGTACGTTCGTAGAAATTATAGTTCAGAAAATGCGCAGTGTAGTCTCTGAGAACAGCAGTTATGCTGAATGCTGTCGAATTTCTCTCCAACGAAGTGAATGTTCTTAAAATTGCACTGTCACTTTAATATACAGTCGGACCTCTATATAACGAAGTCACTAAATTCCAGAAAAAAGTTCGCTATATGGAAAATTCGTTATGTAGATATGTTCATTTTTTAATATACTTTATAAACCACATAAAACAAATTTTAAATCCATAAGCACTATATATAAAAAAAAGAAATTATTCACACCTTTTTTAGATTAATATATGTTTATTTATATATCTTACCCATCAAAAAGAAAGAAAGAAAAACTTCACGAAAAACAAGAAAAAAAAAAAATGTCGAAGAATTCACTGTATTTTCAATATTAAGAAAATAATTTTATACTAAAATTAATGAATTTTAAGGAACATTTTATATATATAATTTAAAACATACAAGTTATATTAAACATACATTATTTTATAATTAGAACACGGGGACACAGGACAACTCCATTGAGGGTAAAAGAGGATATCGAAGATGTTTCTAGTGAACTGGGCAATGGGAGTTAAAGGTTGCACTTCTTGGATGAAACGTCCAGAACTCTATTGCTCTCGGATCTAATAAAACCAGTTCATGACTTATGACCACCATAAAATGTGTTAAAGAGAGAATAACTTGAAATTTTATCAGAATTACTTTAAAAAAAAGGGAGAACAAAAATTGAATCACAAAAGTAAAAGTTCGTTATATAGAAAGTGCACTTCGCTATAGAGAGATTATTTAATGAAGAAAATCGTTAAATGTTCACGGTTCCGGGAAAAAGTTTGCTGTATAGAAAAATTTGCAATATAGAGGTTCGTTATATGGAGGTTTGAGAGACTGTATATTATTATAGATAATTTCTTTTTTGTAACACCTTTTGCATTACAGGGCATCATAAATATCCCTATTGGCGAATTTTTTGCTCGGAATCCTACTTTCCATACCATGTTTGGTTCCACTTCTTTTGTTAGATCGAAATGCAGATGGGTCTGAATAGTGTCAGTTTTAAAAAAAATCCCCCTGTATCAGTTAAGAAAGGTTTTAATATCGCGATGGGAACTCTCTAACATTCTAAATATTCTCTTCCTTTTAAAAAGTGCCACTGCCTTGATTATGGTTGCAAAGAATCGTTTGTTGAACGTAACGAAAGATGGGTTCTGCCCTTCAATGTGGAGACAAAATACTTTTATGGATGCTTTTAAGGGGCCTTCCTTTCTACGCGTCTCTGTACAACTTGTCTGGGACTATTTTACATACATACAGGACATGTTGGACCAACATGTTTAGGACATGTTGGTATGCAGTTATTGCGCCACAATATCGGTTGATATTGATTCTGTTTAAATTATCGTGGACTGTGTGTGTGTGTTGGTGCCTTTTATGGTCCAGTTTCTATAATGCACCTTGTCGAGTTGAATACCAAAACCTACTTACCACTTTTGAAGCAATTATTATTCTTTAAGAAATCTTCTTTGAGAATGACTAGCTTGAACCCTACCATTGGATTTTTATATTGAATTGACTGAACGCTAATAAGAACTCATTCGTATTGACACATTGGTCAATCTTTAAATTTTATTTCTAAGAAAAACTCACGTCCTAGCCACAATGTGTTGATGTTTACCTTCTACAAGAAGAAAAATTCTTTAAAAACTCGGATGGCAGTATCATGCTTCTTAAGAAAATACAATGTATAAAATTTTCTCAGTATTAAAAAGCTCTTTCAAACTACTGGTTACTAGTTCATGTACCTTAATTTGTGCATATGAGTTTATGTACCTAATTGAGAATTTTAAAACTTTCTTTTCTTTCAGACGGCCAAGACTAGGGTGCAGTTTGATGACTTTGCTTGTCTGTTTAGCAGGCTGCTATAATTTCATAACCACATATCTATATGATCTATATGACGATTTGTTAAGTTTTCCAAATTATTTTGATGACACAGATTTATTCATTTCTCAGTAAGATATATAGTTTAATTTTCAATTCTTTTCATTCTTTATATGACATTTAATTTTTAAAACTTTTATTTACTTTTCGCATTTAGTTGAAATTTTGCCTTTGATTATTTGTTCTACTAAAAAAAATCTCTCTGTTGAGCTCTTGTTCTACTTAAAAAACTTGTGTTCTTATAAATCCGATGAACGAGGCCATCGCACATGTTCAGCTGATCCATTTCCAGAAACATGCTGAAATTTGCGTGCTCTGATATCTGGTCATTAGAGATACTATCATGGAATGATGTATCTCAATATCTCTCTGTCAAATAGGGACGTTCCGAAAGTGAGTTTTGCGATTTTTTTCTCAATGAAACCTTATTGCCTAACAGAAATACATCATGAAATATACATCTTGCCCTATTTTGCGACATATACGCCATCAACATTGAGACATGTGTCGTAGCATGCGTTGGAAGAAATCACTGGTAAATTTCAGTAGCCTGTGATGCAATGAAATGTCGCTACTTCAATATTGTTTTGGAAGATTTTTGTTTCACTGGTGAATTGGGATGCTTTCACGTCATGCGTAATACGATTCGAAAGAGGATGTTGCCCTGAATATTTCGCAGCACCGAAGCACATCCACGTTCAAAGAAAGATGCACTTCTGCCAGCGTTCGTATAACTTCTGGAAGCCATTTTTCCCAACCTCCCCTGCTATGTTGTTTTCACTTCATCTGAGGCGTCCTTGTAAATTTTTCTTATTTCATGGGAACAGGTAAAAGTCACACAGCACAAAGTCTGGTAAATGGGGATGTGGAAGCACGTTAATGTGAGTTTGGGTGAAGAACTTATTACCAATTGGGATTGATAAGCTGGTGCGTTGTTATTCAGAAGATAGCAGTCGCCACTCTGCCTGAACTTAGGCTATTTACGACGAATGGATTCCCTCAAACGACGTCTTCGAGAAGTGTGTAGCCTCAGCGATTTGTGCAGGTGTTTGGGGATGATCTTTTCGAACACATTCAGACACCCACTCAACATGATCTGCGTTTCATGAAGTCGACGTTCATTATATTCGATGGGTTCTCGGCCCTCTTTAAAACAACGTTCGTATACCTTGGATCTTGCCATGGTCGATTCACCATATACCTTACTTAGCAGTTCCAAAGTCTCCATTGATGTTTTACCTAAGAGTTGGCAGAATGTAATGTGTTCAATGCTGTACATCTTTCTCACATCGCGTAGCATTGCTTCGAAGATAGAGTTGTCCATCAGTCACGCCCTAAAACTTTACCTGCGATCAAAGCAATTAAATCATTTTTTTATAATCTTACCACGTCTGTTATTTGTGTTTCTAGTCGTATAATTCCTTATAAAGTCGAGTATAACTGTTTCAGTCATGGACCGTTCCAAAAAGTTGTCAGATGCAAGGTATAGGTATAATTCAATTGTTCTCCTTTGCATTTTAGAATTAGAGAATACAATTTTGTTGGAAGTTATAGTTATAGCAGATGTTGTTGACCTTGGCATAAGTATTTGTATGAACCACCAACCTACCGGTCCACAGCTACAAACAAGTACTCGTTAGACAACTAAAACGAATAGCAATCCCTCTTAGAGGCAGTTGCTAAGTATTTTTATTATGGTCCTTTGTTGGTGGCAACTTGTGGTAGAATGGATTGCTGCGCACCCTCTTCCTAGAGAAAAAAGTAGTTTTTAACTTTATGAAGATTGCTTGTCAGTCAGCCTGCAAATGATATACATTGCCAGCCGGTTTGAGTATCGTTGGAACCTTTTCCGTTGACATGGAGCTGGGGACAGTCTTTTGCTGAGATGGCAGGTCAGGTTGACACGTGCCTCAATGCCGTTTGAATCACTAATAGTGTTTTTTATTGAAAAAGTTTTCATCAGATTCTCCATGGCGAAATGAATAATCAAACAGCAGAGTTAAGCTGTGTTTCCATCTATGGTTCAATTCCTAGGTCATCCCTTCTTACAGAAGTTGTTAACGTAAGTGTTAATTTGAAGCATAGACCTACGCATTGATTCTCATACATTCAATATTTGGGACCCAATATTAAATCTCAATTTTTATCGCTCCACCCTCCATACAATAACAATGGATTGGATTCAATAATGATATACTTCGACACTAAGGCTACAATACGACTTTAACCTTTTTAGTGCCACCGGCCTTATATAAGCGTCTCGCTCAGCTGATGCGTTAATTGCCCCAAACGTATATATACGTTTTTCCGGAGTACGATCTTTTCTGTGCACTGCTATCAATAAAATTATTTTGAAAACGTTAGAATTGAATTAAATGACAATGACATTGTGTTTGCGAAGGATTAACTTATTTCAGAGAATTTTTTTTTTTTTTTTTGCTTTTTTATTTCTGTACTCTCCTCCGCTCTCCCAAATGCACCATATACGCGCGCTTACGTGGAAAACGGTGGTATTGGAGAGGGAATCGCGTAACTTTTAATCGGCTGTCTCTCTCAAGGGATTAATTATAAACCGTACAAATTATCAAGATACTTGTTAAATTTTATATTTAAATGATAAGCCCATGGAGTCAATGGTATTTATTAAACTTATTCTTAACTTAGAATTGTTGAATTAATTGTGTCAAAAATACATTGTACAACGCAGATAGATTTATAAGTATATTATATCCGTGTATACGTAAATTTTATTTATTACGCCAGAATGTACTTTGTTTACTTTCAGTCAATTAAAAATTCTTTTAAAGAATCTTTTGTTCTCGTTTTTTTCAATATGCTAATAGAGTTATCACACCTCCCAAGTGCTCCACAGTTTGAGAAACCTGCCCTGCCGATCAACAAATACAAATGTGTATGCGGATGTGATTCAAAGGACTTCTCATTCGGAATAATCATTAAGCGATTTTATTCCTGTTCTTTGTTGGTTGCAACTCGAGGGGGGAATGGGTCACTCCATAAATTTTCGTATAATTTAGAAAAACGAAAATAATAATATTTTATATTTTTGAAATAATCTGTAATTTTTCTTTCAAAAAAGTTGCGTCCATTTTCACACTACCATTATAAATTTTAAATATATTTTTTCAGGCTGATTCTGTATTATAATACAATTTATGATAAAACCCATACAAGAATGGGTCCATATTTTGTTGGTCTCGCTCTCGGTCATTACTTATGGAAGAGAGGAACAAGTAAGGATAAAAGTAGCAATAAGGTAAATTCTTTCTTTCATTATTTTAATATGTATTTTAACATCGTGGCATAGTCTACATATTAATTTTTTATGTAAATAGTTTTATACGTAGATTTCTCCATGTACTGACACAAATGAAAATCTAGAAAAGGGGTCGGTGACCTTGTAGCTGTTTTGCATTAAACCAGTCTTCCAATATGATACATTTCACCGTACAGAAAGAAATATTTGAGACAACTCACTGCAATGCATACAGTCAAGGAATAGAATGTAAATAATATAGTTTTAGAGATTTATTTTCAATTAGTTTTGTGTACCATTTTGAGATATTTATCATTATAAAAAGAATAAACAACATGCAATATAACTATTCCTTAAACATGAATTGAATAAAGAATTGTACTTATATTACAATCTTTTAAATATATTTACTGAAATAAGACATAAACAGCATATAAATACAATATAAGTATTCCATTAAAATAGTAAATGAAAAATAAATATTTTTTGCTGTGAATCTTGTCACTGTAGTGTTCTACATTTCGCAATGCCGGAGGTATAATTTTCGTGACTTTCGATATGAGACGATTCAGAACGTTCAGTTGTTAAACAACTTCTTTGCAGACAAAATAGTTTCTATATGAGAAAAGGTCTGTTCGCATAAAAAAAAAAGGGGGGGGAATCACAGTACTTGCAATTTCCACAATTAAATTTCTCCAGCAAAAACTCAAAAAAATAAATAATTAATTAACACTCAAAATGCAAGTTTTTAAAATACCTTTCGATTTATCAAAAGCTTTATCTTTTGGATTCTTTTATAATTCCCAAAAATGTGCTTTCAATAGCTTTGAAAACGTTTTTCAATAACTTCTGTACACTCAAAAATTGACTATTTTGTAGTATGGTGTAAAGTGTCATTGTGAGAGAGTTGTGCCGCTTGCCATATGTTACCAACGTTTGATCTAGAATAAAGAAAAATAAATCATATTTCTTACAAAAGAACAAATAACGCAATGTGAGATAAGAATAAAAGAGTCAAATAATAAGAGTATTTCGATGTTAGATCTTATCACTGCTTAAATTACTTTATATACACTGCTGGCCACACAAAGGAGACAGAGAAAACTTTTTGGCAGATAATATGTTGTACAAAGATAAAACAATTAAAATTATAGCCTCTTTATACGTGCGGAGGATGATAAAATCAGTATGTGCCGCCGCCATTTTTGGCCATAACTGATGCCACACGCCTCGGCAAACATTCAAAGAGGCTTTGCATCAGCTTCCACATATTCCCAAAGTTCATCTGGTGTAGCAACGGGTGGTGTATGTCAGGCGAATCGTTGTACAAGCATGAACCCGATGTTTTGAATTTGTAATAGATCGGGAAAACCAGCACGTCAAGGAAGAAATTCAATCTGATGTGTAAAGAAGAACTTGAACATTGCATGCCACGTGTGGTCGCGCATTATCCTATTGTAATAGGGCTGATGGCAGCACTGATTGTATGGGAAGACCACTGGATCCAACATCTCAGGGATATAGCTGTAGCTGTTCAGTGTACCAGCAATGCGTACTAAGGGGATGTGGCAGTGAAATTCAATACAGCCCCAAACCCTGATACTAGGTGCAGGACCATTGTGGAGATGCATAACGCAACTTTTCAGCAGCCTCTCACGGCGAAGTCTTCAAACTCGAATCGGACCATCGTGATGTTGCAGGTAAAAGTGGGATTCGTCAATGTCGCTCCATTCTGTTGCCCATGTCCGCCTTTCATCGCCTCATTGGTGGCTTGTGGTTTCCAGTCAAAGGTGAACGAAGCAATGGACGCCTACGGTCCTGCACTGCAAACGCGGTGTCGAATAGTACTAGCGTACACGGAATAATGCGTAACAGACTGGATCTGTTGTGCTGTGGTTCATGATGTGGCAGCCAGTTCTATCACTGCCATGCACACAGTCCGCTTGTTATCACGTACGATGGTGCTACGAGGTAGATGCGATCGTTCCGTCGGTACGTTATTTCCTTCTGCATCCAGCGATGACAGATCCGCATCACAGTTGCTTGGTTTCATACAACACTTTGACCGATATCTCTCAAGAATAATCCGCAATTCCTATAGGTCACTATTCTTTCTCGGTCGAACTCAAAAACTTGGTAAAAAGACGCTAAATAACTTCCACAAGGCATAGGTAAACAGCTTACTCAAAAAAAAAAAAAAAAAGACCACGAAAAAGCAATTGTCGTACTTCAAATCGCCATCAGTTTACGTATCGAAAGAATCTTCTAATAAATGTCGTAAAAAAACGATAGAAATCAATCAACGGAAATATGAAAATTCATTCACCCATAATTGAATCTTTTGCAATTTTTTAAATTTGTTTTAATTTTTTTGCATAGAAACATCTTAATTTTACGTAAAATATGTTGGATTTAAATATCTACACATAAGGATAAGGAACGAAATATTTTACACGGTCTAATCAACAAACGCTGCAAAAAGGCCTATTAAAAATATCTTTTAATCGTTGATTATGAACTGAATTTAGGATTATTCAATGTATTTTTCTGTATTGTTTTTTGTTATTTACTGATTCATTCAAAAATAATGTGACTAATTTCGGAGTATCATAAATTTTTATTGAATTAAGTATTAACATTTTACACTTGGTTTCCTTCAGCATTGTACACTTTATGCAAATGTTTAAGCTAAGCCAAAAGAGCTTTTTTGACCATTTTTTGGGATACTTTTCCAATTTTCTTTTTGACTGCTTTTTGGGTCTCTTGAAGTGTTCTTATTTACGTCTATCTAATTGTTTTCTTAAGTATTCTCATAAAAAATAATCGCCAGAACCACAGTCAGGGGATGATGGTAGTTGTTTCTCAGGAAGAAGAAAAAATTTTTGTATCTCTCAGCTATTTTATTGTTATTTTTGCCGTATAACTTGGTGAAAAATAAAGCTTCCTTGAGGGTAAAGATGTTTTCTTTCTTTAAGCATGTGCTTTAAAACTTTATTCTGGTAGTATTTAGCATCGATTTTAACTTTTTATTCTATAAAAAATGGTTTTGTTAATCCTTGAGAAGATATTCCCATCCATACTCTGTCGTCCAACTTGCCTTTTGTAAAACTGCTGCGTCTTTGTGACGTTTTTCGCAGGACCTTTGTATCTTTGTTTTGCCAGTTTCCGTAGACAGATGAAACAGTGCTTCATCAGACATTATTCATGTTTTGTATCTATCTTTGCGTAACATTAATTACAGAGGCCAAAAAGGTTTTCTAGTTTTTCTGTGGTCTTGGCAGACATTTGATGACAGATTGTTTTATTCACTGTTTCTTAGCCAGTTTTCCTTATCTGACGACAGATTGTCGGTTGAGATACTTGTAGTATCTTTTCTGAAGTTCTTTGTAGTAGAAGGGTTTCAACATCGATAAGTCTTTTCTGGATCTTTTCTCTTTTACCAAAGACTTCCTTTCAGTTACATTTTTTTCCTGGAGCTTTTGATTGCAAAATAATAATCCATTTAAAAATGTATCTTCATATTTTTTAATGTTTTATTTATAACAGAATTTGAGCAACAATCCTTTAAATATTTTAAAATTTCGTTTCGGGTTTGAGGATCTAATATTGGAGCTATAATTTACTCCCAACAATAAAAATTATTAGATTAATGATTTAAGCGTTCCCTTTTTTAAAATAAAATTGATAATAAAGTGATTCAAATTTACCATAAATAGTTATAAGCATTTAAAACTGGTAACACTATTTATGAATCGACCTGCAGGTACGTAAATACTGGGTGCATAGGGAAGTGAATTTAACGAAAACATACATAAGAACGAAGAGACCTAAAGTTATGCAAGTGAATTTACGTTAGAGTAAAGGGACTACAGCTGATCTAATGCAGACAATAGCAGCTCCCCTAGTGGCAAAATTTGGAAGGCAGACATTGCAAATCGTAAACGAAAAGATATAGAGTAAAATTTCTCATTAGAAAGCTTTAGAACATCAATTATTGATATAAAACGATATTTGGTTTTAAAAAAATGTAAGATGCTTTGTCGCCTGTATACTCAAAAATGTTCGAAATCAATGCACTCTATTTTGTTTAACTATTTTAAAGGAATAGTCATAGATATATGAAAAATATCTGTTTACTTGAATAAAGTGCCATTCAAATAACTGGCAGTAGTTTTTTTGCCTACATTGGCTTTATATTCAAATATCTGGCAAAAGTTTTTCTGACTTGGCTAGATATGTTATTCGAATCTTAAAATGAAAATGGATAGGTGGACATTCAATCCTTGTGTTTGGGGAATTTTTATGTATTAAATTCTTCTCTTCGATGCTATTCTCTTTTCATGATTCAACTACCATAACTGAGAATGTCTCAGTGTGTTGTACTTTCTTAGTAGTATTGTATGCAATATTCGAATGAATTTTTTAAAATGTGATATTTGTGTTTGGCCCTTCTCTTAAATTCCTTAGATTAAAATTACATCTCGATTTTATGAATACATTCTATGGATTAAGGTTGAAATTTTCCCATAATCACGAAAAAATGTCTTTTTTTCACGTTTTTCAAGAATTTTTCCAGGTATCTAGCAGATTTACATTTCTATTAGTTTAGCTTATATATAGCAATATATTTTCTATATAAAACAAGTCTTTAATAATGTATCCATAATTTTTTTTGTAAACATTTGAATAAGTCTATCACTACATTTCTTATTTAGCGATCCTAATATTTTTAATAATTTTTTCTTTGTTTCAAACATTAACAATGATATACCTTTTACATCGTTTTCAGGATATTTAGAAGAAATTTGTTTAAAAAGTATCATTTGTTTGAAAAAATTAGTTCTCATTGCAGTTACGGAGTATTTAACGTGTTAACGTACATTTTAACGTATTCTTGTTTTACAGTTTTATTCGTAAAAAACAAGTCTAAAAGGAAAATATCCCCTTTTCAAGCGTAGGGATACTTGTGTAATTTATTTAAGACTCTACATCTTACTAAGAACACGTGTCAAATTGAATTTACAGATGATTTCGTGGTGCGGATGGATTATTACTGCCGTTTTAATGTGGATCTGTTTCTGCATGTTCTATATTGCTGAGAACACCCCTTTGAGACGTGCCCTCTACAACGGATTATCGAGTGTTCTGTTTTCTTGTGGAATTGCGTGGATTGTTTTTGCGTGTGTTACAGAACGGGGAGGTTAGTATTTTCAATTCTTTTTTCCTCTTTTAATTTGCTCTAATTCAAAAAAAAAATTGTCATGATGTGAAGGATTTCCTCTTCATTCATCAATGTTCGGATGTTTGAACGAAGATCAGCCAATATCAAAACAAATATAATTTATTAATATCTTAACTATTCTCAGCAACATAACAAGTCTCAATAACTCAGACTAGGAAATGCACCTATAATAAAATTTTGTACCTATATTAAGTAGGCGAAGTACACGAGATATTTAATATTTAATTATGAATTGAATCACTTACTTTTGGAACGTTTTGATAATACACGTTCCAAATGATCGTAATCCCAATCTGAACCACTTGAACTCTAGTCGATATTATTCCAATTCGAATATCTTATTGACAAATACGTCAATCATCAATTTTAAATATTAAATAATTAATTAACAAGTCCTTCTAGACTTGCTTTCTACTACTTTACGTTAATCACTAACTTCTATCATCTAACTCCAATCTCTCTCTCTCTCGAACCTAAAAGTTAATGCTTAAATATAAGCCTTGATTTACATAAACCACATCTTCTTCTTCGGGAGAAAGTTTTCAATAGAACAATATTTAAAGAAACTGACTTTTCCCGAGAGGATTAGTTGAAGGATCGCGAATAGACCCGCTACAACGACATCAAGGAATTGCCCAATTGTGACAAAAATAAGAAATGTTAAAATAGTTCAGAAAAATTGCGTCATGTATCCCAGATTTTGATAGTTAATAGTGACTAAGAGATGAAGTCAATAAGATGTAAGCCCGTATCAGTCTCAGATTGTGAAGCTGCACAAATAAAATTTCTGGAGGGCATTCTCAGAGATGATTTCCGAAATTTTCGTCAATTGTCAGGCTACATCGAAAACATTCTGAGACGGTTCCTTGAATCTTTCAAACTGTTCAAGTCACCCAGACGCTATAGTAGATAGTGACGTTGACTGCTGTGCCTTAGGATTTGTGTTCGATTCCTGAAGAAGGTATGGGTGTTTATAAATGTACAGGGACTGTGCAGCATGGGGGCACTCTAAATATTCTTTGAACTATAAGTCATCTCTAGAGGTTGGTGGAAGGATCAACAGGGCGTTCTCCCTCAAAATTTGGGTGGAACAAAGCCAAAACGCACTGTTACCAGCATGGTGCTCAAAACTGCGACTAACGACTATCATAAAACTAGCCCTTGCCATGATGAATTTCGCGGCCCTTGATCTGACACTGTCGAACGGGTGGCATCAGAAATCACAACAGTTCCTATATGTGCTCTATGAGAGTGAGTGTTGGGTTTACTTTTACAAGAGCTGATTCTAGGCTAGCTGCACCAAACATTTATTTTAAACATAAAAAGTTATAAAATGTGTCTAAATATGTTGATAAAAACACAGCTCAAATTAAATATAAAAATTTAATTTTAATAACAAAAATAAATATATTCTGTAGGTTTTGTATTTTTCTTCCACCGTGTCGGATGACCTTAACCACTTAACTGCCAAGGTGTATATATCCATCTTGCTTAACCTGTGCTTCAATTGATCTGGACGCATATATACGTCTTTCCTACATACGATTCTTTTCTTTGCGCTGCTATGAGTAAAACTATTCCAAAGACTTGGGAATGCAATAAAATAACCTTGACAGTGTTTGCAATGGATTTACTTAATTCAGAGAAAGATTTGCGTGACTGTACCCTCTCCCAAATACTATGCTACCCTATTTGAAAAATAGGGGCACATGGGAGCGAATCGCATAACTTTTAATTGGCAGTTAAAGGGTAAAAACGAAAAAATGGTACATGATAATTATTGAACACGGAACAATCAATTATGGGATGAACAGTATAAATGATCTTGCATGAATGATGTTGGGGAGGATCACTGAAAACACATGTATGTGAGTAAAACTATTTCCCATGCGATTCGAAGGCGAATTGGTTTGACGTCAGCTCTTAGCATATATATTATAGCATAACAGGCCACATTCTCCAATAACAGTTTTTAAAGAATGCAATGAGTATTTCAGCTGTTAACTCAATGATTCTGGGCATGTTGTGTGTATAATGTGTCCATATAATTCAAGATAACAAAGGGCATGTCACAAAGGGAGGCTGTAAGCGGAAAGAAGTCGTTAACGACTTCTTGCCACTAACCAACGAGTCATGTTATTCTTGGTCTATGATACTAGTATGTGTGTTTATGTGATATCAAGATTTGTATCGAGACGGTTGATATGTGATGTCGAAAATATCACATTCCCCAGAAATTTGCAAATACTTTCAATATACTCCTGCTGTAAGTATAGATACAAGGGCTATCAAAGGCAATTAATTGAAGAGAAAAGCAGATTATGACACACTTTTTGTTCAGTGTCCAGCAGGTAACCGAGTGCAATATTATGAACAATATCCCACCAGGTCAGTCTTAAGGCTTGGACATCTATGCTCTTTGACCTTTTAAGCTAAGACTTTTTCAGTCTACAGCATGCGTTGTCAAATGTTCGTACAATCGGTAAACTGGTACCCATAAATATGCATAACTCACAATCGCACAAACCAACTGTCATCTTACGACTAAATGAGTAATGAGGATGTATGGTAGCAGTCTAAGCCTTGGAACAGAGGACGAAAAATTCATAATGATGCAGTCTTGCCACTGTTGACAGGTGACATGTAGTTCGAAATTCGGAGAACATGTCTGAAATTAACATTTGACGATTAAAATTATTTGGATAATGATCTTACCGAGGCCGATTTCAGAATGATATGAGGCCCCCAACGAGGCCAAGCCCAGTTGGTCCATGCCTTAAAACTTCCCAGCAGCCAATGTAATCCGTTCTTCTAAATTTAGGATGTACTTCTTAGCATGGAATAGTGCCTACTATCTCCTGATTATAGAGCACAGAAACTTATCCAACTCTCCATAACCTCTCTCCCTGCCTAACACAACAGGGGAATCTTATGTTCAGGAATTAGTTGATCTAATTCTCTTTAGTTCTTAGTTCATTCGCGATTGTCAACTTGAGGTACTGAATGTGGGTTTACTAGTTTAAATAAAATCGATAGTACCAAGAAAAAGAATTTTAGTAAATGAAAGAATAAAAAGAAGAAGGAATCTCGTTGTGCTACATTTTTAGCAACTTATAATAAACCAGAAGCTATCCACCACTTCACTGGGTATTTCATTATGCTGTAATCAATCTCTTTATCAACAAAATATACTTCTTTTTAATAGGCTGTATATTTGCAACAAAGCCTTTGCAGACATGGTAAGTCCAGCAGATAAAATAAACATGATTGGCAAATTTAAAGTAAAAATATAATAGTTCAAAAACGAATCATAGTTTTATCAATAAGCTCTGTAGCCCCTTTGAGAGTTGATTTTCGAAAGACCTGTTCTTAGCGGATTTCAAATCAATAAAATAAACATACCAAATTCATTATTGCAAGTCTAGTTCTAGTAACTCAAGAACGGGAATATTTTTCATCAATACTTCCCTGTATCTGTCCGGTCTCCTCTCTCTCTCTCTATGGGAATCAATTTCGTAAAATCCATTCTTAGTGGATCACTATTCAACAAAAGAAACATGCTTAGCAAATTTCAATTATGTTCGTCTAATAATTCAAACAAAGGGAATTTTTTTCTATAGTGCCCCTTAACCTCTCGCAAACTTCCTTGAGAGTTGATTTTCACAAAACCAGTTCTTAAAAGAACTCTACTCCATGAAAAGGACTAGCCTACCCCAACGCCCTTTAAGCTCCAAGGTCGATTTTCATGAAATTTCTTTTGTAGCGGACCTTTACTCTTTGTGTTTGTAACGTGTTTTAAAAAATTCAAGTGTGTACGTTTAATAGTTGAAAAACGGAAATATTTATTTATTACGTCCTCAGCGTACCTCGCGGGTCGATTTCCGCAAAACAGTTCTAAGCGGATCCTTACTCCATGAAAGGAATATGCCTATCCAATTGCAAATATGTATGTTTAATAGTTCCAGTGATATCATTATGAGTGAGTGAGTGAATAAATGATTGAGTGTGTAAGTGAATCGCTTTTCTACTTCATATTCGAATTGTCCGAAGCTCACGCCTCTATCGCGGGCACCTAGAATTTTGTGGGGAAGGAAAGAAACACTCGGCATGATTCAACTAATCTATTTATTTCCACACACTAAGAACAAACACAATTTCAACTAATAATAGTAAGAAAAAGTCTCAAAGTTAACCGTGAAAGTGAAACAACGACAGTAAAATGTGAGCGATTAGGAGACTAACAAACTTGATCCTTATCTTAATTAAAGATCTAACCTATTATCCGATTTAATCTAATTTTAATTCAATTTTAGTGAACAATCGTCACTTTAAAGTTTCCTTTTAAAAATAATCAAATCACTATCATTCTAATGTTATACCTTCGGTAACAATCTCACCTGGCTCGAGTATATATTCTCTCCTCCTTTTTCAAGCTAGAAAACCTTGCCTATTTATAGTAAGTTAATTTACATATCACGATTCGCTTTTTTTAAAGAGTTGGTTGTGAATAACATGAATTGAGAGCCCAAAGATTTCCCAAGAGGACTAGATGGAAAAACGCGTATAGATCCGTCACAGAATATATAGAGATAATAAATTTTCAACAATACTGATCTTTTTTTCCCCTTATTTCTTTGCAGGTTTTGTCAACAGACTTCTCTCACTGAAAGTTTTCATTCCTCTATCACGCCTGTCCTATTGCGCATATTTGACTCATATCATTCTGCTGTTTCATTCTGTTCTGTCAAGTGAAGAAATAGGAACAAGATGGAGTGCTCTTAATACGGTTTGTATATGTTTCTTTAAATTTACATATTTAACATAAAGCCTCAATTACTGCTACAAAATCAACTTAATTATTAAAAATAATAAGTGTGAGAATAGAGTCAGCTTTAATTTTAGCGGGAGCGCATCACAAAAAATAATTGGTAAGGCTGTTTTCGGCTAATGTTAAGGAATATGACCCAAATTCGGAATATTTTTTCAGATTAAAAAAGTTCTCAAACATTAATATTATGTTCTGACCTCACTTTCCTGTAGAGAATCACTTATTTTATCATACTACTCATTTTTATCCGAGTTGACACACTTTTTTTTGTACAAAATGTGTGTTTCTCATTTTTTCTCCTATACTATAAAGCTAAATTATCTATCCATTTACATGTCAAAAGAAAAAACTAATTATTTATGAAATATTTTGAAATTTTAAAAATACTATATTATAAAAAGAAAATGCGGGAGTTAGAATGTCACACATTTTTATAAAAATGGAGACATCTTTTTCTGTCCAAAAATGTGTTCCACGTTAAGTTTACGGTCTTGTGCATATGGCGAAAACAACCTTAAGAATTGATTGACTTGGGAAAAATAGGGCGCTTTTTATAAAATTTTGGAATTTTTATCGGAGAAGGGTGAAAGCAACTTCAATATTTATTGTTGCCGTCCATCCGGTATAGTGGTTAGTGACGGTGACTGCGGTGCCGTTAGGGGCTGGGTTCGAATCCCGAGTAAGGCATGGATGTTTGTGTTGTAATCCTTCTTTTCTTTGTGATGTGTGCTTCACGCTTACTTCTATGTAAGCCCACGTGTAATACTTTATGGTGCACGGAGTTATAAATGTTCTCGAAATATATATATATTGTTCAAAGAAAGCTGGGATTGATATTAATGGATAAGTGATTTTAACGTAATGAGCAAATTTAATGTAGTCATAAAAAATAACTACTTTTCATAAAAAAAAATACTTAAATTACAATAAATGATAATAAAAACATAATAATAATAAAAAAATAATTACTTTAGACTTTTTGTTTAATCATTTAAGAAAAAAATCGGATTTTAAAAAGTTAAGTTTTATTTGAAAATGTTTGTCCACAAACTATAGCAAAAACCTTTCTCACACATTGCAAAACTACACAACGGATATTTTTTCTAATCTAGAAACACTTTTTAAAAATGGGAATATTTAATATTCAATAAAACCTGTTTTTGTGCGTTAGATAGGGACCGCATAAAAACACCGCACAAAAAAAAATTCGAAAACTACATAAATTCTTACATATAACAAACACTTCATCGAAATACTACAGATTTTTTTTATGCGGTGCAGAGGGACCGCATAAAAAAAGTCACATTCAGAAAAAACGCCAGTTATTTACGAATTTTATAAAATAGTACTTCTTTAACAAAATGTATAGTTAAATTACACATAGAAACATTTTAAGAACATTTAGTTTCTCATAGAGAAGTTTTCAAAATGCACATACATAATTCACTGCTACTCATCATAATCCAAAGCCTTCATCTTCCTGTGATGAATAAGTTCAAAATCGCTTTCGTCGCTTGAAGATACAATTTGAATTGATTTATTTTTTGGCTCTATAAAGTAAGAGATAAGTGTTTGCGAGAAAGTTGGTTGGTCAATTGCTTGTGTGAAGGTCATGATAACCAGATATACATGATTGAAGCTCTTTTTGAAATTTCGAACTCCTTTCGGAATTGATAACTATTTTAAGAAAATACTTTTCTGATTTGTGGGAAGCTGGATTCCTGCATATATTTATTCTCTCTCAAATAATCCAGTTCTTTTTGTCGGTCTTCATAATCTGTCAAATTATTGATAATGTCACAGTCATTGAAAGTTTCGTCTTCAATCAAGCTCGGGTGGTGGCGCGTTGAGAGAAAGAAACTGAACGCGTGCATTGTCCGGAGACAGTTTATAGCAAATGAATAGGGTGAGTGAGTGAGTGATTATTAACGTTGCACTGTTCAGCTACACGAGGGCTTTTGGCGACGGACCTCGTAATTTTGAATCATGGTCAAGTGACGAGGGCAGCAAATGAACAGAGCGTCTTGAAGTGTATACATGTGCATTCAAGTGGCGTAACGTACCCCCCCCTTATCCCCCGCTTTCCGAGGGGGCAGGACTCTAGTGGGCCCAAGACCTGACTAACGTCAAGTACGTATTTATCCAATTTATAAAATATTAAAAGCAAAATCTGACTTTGCAGGGGTCCTAACATTCTCCGTTGATCCACTGAGAGAAAACATTACAGTGGCGCCAAGGCTGTTGAAATTTATATGCCACATAAAAAAATAGTAAAGAAAAATTGCGCAAAATAAAATTGTATAAAAAAGGACCGCACAAAAACAGGTTTTACTGTAATAAAAAATGTGAATTATTACAGGCAGAGTTGCATATTCGGAAAAGGTTGAATTTTAATGCAATAAAACGTTTAAGTCTTTGAACTTTTTACGTTGTGTAAAGTTTAAAGCAGAACTTTTATACAACAGTGTTGAAAAAAATGATAAGATCTAATTAATATATATATATATATATAAATATATACATATACATACATACATATATTCAATAACAAGTGTGAGCTTATTTTTGATGGTATAAGTTTTGTCATTTTCATAGATTTTCGCACCAAAATGCTGCATAAGTACTACTTATATATATAGGAGCTTCTTGATGGCCACTTGAGAATTTGCGCAGTATTAGCTTGAAATCAGGATTTTGATGAGCTTTAAACGTTATAACAGATAATGCATTCTTTATGATACAAACGATCGAAATCGTGTGAAAGTTATCCAATCATTTCAAAATATCGCATCAAAATTTGTAAATTCACTTATACCATATGCGCATATTGATTACATTTTGAGCACCAAAAAACGTTAACTTTAAACAAAGTTTGCATTTTTACTGAGCAACTATATTGTATAAAGCAGGTAATAATTGAGGAATGTTTCATTTTTTCTCGTTGGTGTGGTATTGCAACTTTTTGAAATCGCAACCAGTAAAGCCGTTATGAAAGGAATTTATTCATTTGGATGTCATCAAACAAAATAACATATTTGGAATACGTGAAACGTCTGACTGGGTCTATACCCCCATACCTATGATGAGTGATAGACACCCTCTACTCCACCAAATTTTGAGAGTTTTTCAGCGTGTATAATTCCAAATAGGTAAGGGTGGAAGTGGAAGGAGTTGGAAGATAATATCTCTCATTTTCCTACTTTGTTCGCGATTTCATTCTCATGGATATCGTGGTACAGCGATAGAAGTTTCAGTTTGTGTAGGATAAAGACAGATTTTATCGCCAACACACAAGAGAGCAGTTATTAAGGGGTTAAATCGAAGTATGGCTATCGGAGAGAATCCAAAAATCACCCTCTATTTCTTCTTGGATAAAATAGACTGAGTTCCGCATCAATGGCTATCCGTTCACTTTTGAAAACTGACCAGAAACCCTGTTTGCATTCTTTTGGAGTTAACATCTCGTGCTCTAGTATTAATATAGATAACTCTACTCAGTTGGTCAGATATTTCACCACCATCAGCTTGATAACACATTGGGGATGCTGTTAATGACCTCCAATTCTAATTGTCTAAGAAGGATAGGGATATTAAAACTTTCTTATTGACATCGTAACTTAAAAGGGAAATGCGCCCGAAGAGTCTCTCTGAAAGATTTAAGCTACGTTGTAGTGAGTAGGGCTCTACAACTTCCACAAGACGAATGCATTTGTTAACGTGAAGCGTCTGATCACATTGAGCAAACATGGCCATAACTCTCAAGGAAGATGGCAGTAGTGTAATTAATTGGCGAAATAAAGGCTGCGTAATGCAAACGACGATCATGAATGCGAAGCAAATTATGATAATTTTACGCCAGGACAGAGCTATTCTAACGGCATCGTCAACCTATTCTTTTATGCAACTTGCTACAGCCTCTTCCCTACCACCCTAGAAAACTTACACCCTCTCACGACACTTGGCTGTAACATATTATCATTTAAGATAACTCCCCCCCTCATCATGTCAGTCTACCAGAGTGGCGTCGTATAAGCTGGCTACAGACTTGCATCATTCAGCGATGGCTTCCTGTTTCAGCAGATGGAAAAACTAACAGTTGATTTAGTTTGATTTGATTTTATAACTAATATATATCCCTCGTAAGAAAAGCTGAGGTTATAAGGAACGGACCTTGTAATTTCGAACAACGGTTAAGTGAGGAGAAAGACACTTGAGCTGTCAGTTACTCTCCTAACTTCCACACCACACCAACGAGAGAATTTTGAGCCTGGACAGACTGAAAGTATATCACTTCTCCCTGTTGTGCTTTCATCGGCAACAAGACTCGAACCCGTGATTCGAAGACACCGCTATCAATTCGCAACCATGACCAGTCGGCTGCCGTGACCACGAAGATGATCATGCGTGAAGGAACAGGAAACAAAGGTCCCAATCAGAAACATTCATCGTTACCTCTGTAATTATAATGATATAGAGAGCTATTTCTTGAGACAACATACCATCTTTAAGCATCCTGCGTATAACTTATCAGCTAAGCGATGTTCTGATATCCTATAACCGGTTTCATTATGTTCCATCGCAAGTCATCCTGGGGCCATTTATTAGACAAGTTAATGCCAGGTCCCATATTGTTTGCTTATTTCTAGATTGTCCTCTTGCTAGTGATACTATTCCTTGGCCAAGCTGAGTTTAAGACTTATAGCTTTACTTTCATGACTGCCAACTATCATCTTAGTAATCAGTTCAGTAATGAATCCTGCTTCAGAGCGGGTGGTCATCTGATCTGTGCTTGAAGGGATCCAATCAGAAACTTACAGATGTTATCACTGAAGTAATGGTGCAGATTGCTATTCCTTAAGATAGCGCACCACCTCTAAAAACTTCGCGTACAACTTTAAAAACTAAATGATATGCTGATTGCTCCATGCTGCCTGTTGCATTACCTTTCACGGCACATTATTCTGGATCCCTTTTTGAACAAGGTACTGTCAGGTCCCATACGGCTCGTAGATTTTTAGATTGCCTCCTTGCTGATGATACTCTTACTTGTTCAATAAGTTTATTAGAAATTTTCCTAATCGAACATGTGGGAACATAGTCGTCAGCCAAATTTGAGCACCAAAAGTGCCGCGGCGTTAAGGCAATAATAAATGAATCCCTGGCAGAATGTATTTAAAGGAGAAATTATATAGAAATTTACTGCTCCTTAATCGACTTTATAATCATGCATGATCAGCAATGCTGAATCTAGTTTACTAATTACAAAGTTCAAGATTCAATGTACAACTACTAACCACAGATGAATCCTAAGGTTTTTTTAAAATTCTTAATCACTTCATTACCCTTATAAGAGATTGACACGTGTTTAATTTCAATAACAGCATCCATTACTTTTCTGGTGCTCCGGTTGGTTTTTTTTTTCACAAAGGTGTGAAAAACGTTCGTCATTTTCAAATGTTCTGAAGTGTGTATTTCTCTTCTATTTGTCACAAATTTAGAAAGATGGCAGTAAAAAGGCTTAGTACACACACGCATACAATCGAAAATTGTAAGATTCACCATTAAACGATGTATTATAGATGTATTTACTGATTATGCATAGGAGAAGTAGGGCATTTACTTAGGTAATTAATTTGTCCTCTCAATTTATCACTATTTTCTTTCTTAAATCGTATGCACAATTATCAAATGCATGATACTTTTTAAAATCCTACAGAAGTCGCTCGGCAAAAGGTGTTTTCGAAAATGGCATTCTGTACAGTCATTCTAATAATAATAATAATAGTATTGAAAATTTCTCTTTAATAATATAATTAAATTATTAACATTAATATTGTTGTGTGGATCGGGGTTGGGAAATTTTATGCTGTGTCAGTTTTAAGGAACAAAACGGTTCTTCTAGAGCGGCGAAATTAATTGACTAAAACAATCCTTGAATTACAGGACAAATAGCAAAAAAACTCGTACAAAAGTTCTAGAAAGTTCCCACACCTTCCACAACATTCAAACACAACTATGGGTGCCTAAAAATAAAGGTACTTAACGATAAAAACTATCCGCAAGCAACCACTCATTAGTAGGCAAGTGAATACTTCTACAGCTGAAGTAAAACTAACCCAGTTTCTGGAAACTACCGCTATTTATAATCTGCGAAGATACCTTTCGCTGCTTTCTCGAACAATCTGAGAACGTCATAGCTCATGACGTCATACACTTCTCAAGAAATTTCGAGAAGCCTCCATATGATCGCCAAATAGCCAAAAATGTTGCCAACTTGTCTGTGTCTCCAATATTTTGTCGTTTCTTTGTAATATTTTGTCAAGTTTTCAATGAAGCGCCATTTAATGTAAAGGACGGTGTTGCTACCAAATATTAAAGCTTTTATCAAACACAAATGCATCAAAAAGTAATATTAACTTGTTCAACATACAGACTTAAATTATTTTCACCATTTTAAGAAAAATTTAAACACTAATTCGTAAACAAAATTCATATTATACTATTTTATTTTAATAACTATAAGGAGATATGATATTAAGTTAATTATGTGCTAATGGTAATGTGCTAATAGTGATAATATGCATAATGGTTTTGTAACAAAATACTAAAAGTTTTTATTTATTCCTTTTTCAGTATCTTATTCTATTTCGTTTGATTTTTTGGACTTACGTGTTTTCCTTTGTGACGTCACTACTTATCGAAGTTCCCGTATCAAGATTTTTCCAATGTTTTTTATCAAAAAGAACTAAAGAATAAGATAAAAGGGATTTCTCGTCTGACTCAACAGGAACAAAGCTATTTGTTTTTTTATACCTATTTAATCAATTCTATTATTTTTATATTATATTTTTTGTTGCTTTTATTCCGTTCTGCTACTTGCATTTAATCACTTATTTCTTTTTATTTAACAAACACACACTCTTCTATTTTCATTTATTTATTTATAATATTTCATTGTTTGAATCATCTTTGATTGGAATATTCTTTAAATTATTAAAAAGTTCAAATAAAGAATTTATACAGTAAATATGTTTAGTTTTTTTATATCCTTATATGATATTTTTTCCCTTTAAAAACAAATTACAGCATTGCATAATCGCACATTATCCAAATTTTAGTTTGATATTTCATTGTGACTGTTCTGAGTTTTAAAAAAAGAATCAATATTTACCAAAAGTAAATTAAAATAAACATCTATAAAGAAACTTCAGCAAGCCACCCATCTGGTATAGTGACGCTGACTGCGGTGCCGTAGGGCCTGAGTTCGAATCCCGGAGAAGCCATGGATGTTTGTAAATGTATAGTGCCTTCGCGGCATGGGGGTACTCTAAATAGCCGTCGAGCCTCAAGTCCTCTCGTGTGGTGGGTGGAAGGGGAACAGAGTTAGGAAGCGCCTGACCATCTCTGGGGTGTTCTCCCACGAAATTGGGGTGGAACCGAGCAAAATCGTACTGTCACTTGCATAGTTCTCAAAGCTAAGGTTTAACGACAGGCGTAAAAATCTAGCCCTTCGCCGCGATGAATTTCGTGAACCTTGATCTGATGTTACTTTCGATTAAGTGGCATAAGTAACAACAACAACAGAAATTTCATCAACATTGAACTAAATACAGGATTGTGAACCATCCTTTAAATCAGGGGAAGGGAAGAAGATAGGACTCGCTGGTTGACTTCCCTCCCCATGGGTCTTCTCTTGCTAAATTCAAGTGGAACGGTACTCAAATTCTAAAGTATTTCTAAATTCAAAGTTCGTTCCCAATTATTATGAATGGGATCTTATTTGTCAAAATAAATACGGTAAAGCAGTCTGAAGGAAATACAAGTAGGACGATCAATGTTTATTACATTACTAGGAGACAATACAGAGACAATATATATAAACAAGCGATTACAGCGCCACTGCACTTAAAGTTTCAACAAACGGAGTGAAATTGTACTGTCACTTGCAGGGTACTTAAATCTGAGGCCAAAGGACAGGCATAATCTTGCCCCGATGAATTTTGTGGGCCTTAATCTGAAATTATTGTGGATTGAAGGGGATAAATAACAACAATTCCTAACATCTCAAAAAGGGGCTATATGAGAGTCTATTCTTGAACTTTCTCCATGGCAGGAAGAGTTTTAGGAGTGCATGATGGCAAGTGCTGAAGGACCTCTGGCCGCCTTTACATGCAAACACGAAAGTAACACGCAAAATGTGGTTAGGGATAAAATCCTGTTCTTTTCTGGTACTTTCTTTCAGCCTGTTTACAGGAGAATCTGGTGACTTTTGGATAAATTAACGTGACTATATAGTGTAACCATGGAAATACCCAGAATGTCGATTGCGATGTTGATGACGCAAGAATGGGAAATTCAATATTCCACTAAAAGCTGTTTGTGTGTAAACTTAAGATTTAATACATTGGAATGTTTTATACAATGTTTTTTGTTATAAACATGTTTTGAACTTATTAGATATTGTGAAAAAAAATGAAATACATTCATTTAGTTTGCATTCCAGTTTTTTTAATTTGGTTACAACTCAAAGAGATAAAGATATAAAACTTGTGAGAGTAAAATTTGAAATATATAATATATATATGATAATGATAAATACTAAATCAACTTACACACAAACTAACTATACAGTAATAATGCAGATTTAATTCATTGGAATATTTTTATACATATACAATTTTTTTTTCAATTTATCAGATAATGTGAAAAAATAAATAAAATCTCTACATTTATATATATTTTTCCTTTTGGTTTATTTCTTTACCTATCCCTTCAAGACCCGAAATATTTTTATCTTTAAATATTAAATCCATCTGTGGTTATTAACACTGTATTAACCCCAATGACACTATAAAAAATAATAACCCCCCCCCCCCCCTGGAGTGTGGACGGTACCCGAACGATCACGTGGGTTAAGACTTACTTATGCAACCATTATACATATACAGTTGTTTTATAATAATATTAGTGGACCTTCCCAACAATTTCTGATCTTCTTAGTAACAGGAATCTCTGGATGTAATATCGTGAGCGCGAACTGCTAATATACATTCCATTGGTAAGGAAAAAACAGAGTGCATTGATTTCCGTAAGTTTACATATAACCGAAATAAAATTTAAAAACAAACATTCAATGTATATAACTCTTTATGGGAATCATAATAAAGTAAACACCGGTTCCCAGATTTTGAAGAAAGTTTTTTAAATTGTCGCTCAAAACATTTCATGGGGTTGAAGAAAATCTCATAGAAAAGAAATATATATATAAAAAGAACGTGGAAAGCCACGCGATAGAAATGAAACAATCAAGATAATCCTCGATGGTTATCAATCAAGAAAACTGCATCCATCGTGGTTCCTTTTCTAGAAATCAGTATTTACTGTCAAATTCAGGGCCCATTTCAAGAATTCAATGAGTGGCTTTGCATCTTCTGAAGCAAAATTAACATTAATGTCTCCAGTTTAGATAATCAGTTTTCAATCATCCAATGATTGCAGCAGCCTCTGGTGTGTTCACAACTAAAACTTTATGTATGAAGGTGATAACAGCTGCAACAGGTGATGTTATAGACTTTCGACTGGACTTGCTGCTAGTTTTCCTTTTTCTTTTCTTTCACGAAACTCTTTTCCTCTTTTTGCATTTGTTCTAGGCATTCTGATGGGCATTAATTATAACTCAACGGAAATGAAAATTATTGATATAAACTTAATGCATCACTCACAGAAGTCACTGTGTTTGTTTACAAGACGCTATCCGTAGTGATTCTGGCACGAACGTTAGTGACGTATACATAATGCCTCAGACACTCCCGTAACGGGAAGAGCCATATAATGGTAATGTTTTGGGTGCGTTTATTCGTTGAAAACGGCATGTTTATTATATAAAAAGTACGAAAATACCCCCGTGTGAGTTCGTTACGAGTTCCCCACTCCATAACTCTGATGCAATTCCCCCTTGGCAATTGTTCAACTTTTTCACCGACATGACACAAGTCACGTGGTGTCCTCCGCTCGTTATCTCCTCACCATGGCGACGATTCGGAGGGATAGGGGGGGGGGGCAAACACTACTTCAGTTCGCCTTTTCACCCTAACGCAAAACTGGGCAAATGTCCCATTCATTCTCGCGCCCAAAGAAGTTCACTTCAAAAAATATTTTTGCCTATTGATTAATGTCAATATTTAATTAATTTATAAGGATTTAGTAATATGAAAGATGTCTCAAAATGGGGTCGAATTAGCCATATTTGTTATCTATCAGAATCAGTCATGTTTGTCCGAGACTTTGAAATTGTTTATTCTTAATTTGACTTCCTTTTTAGATCGTTTAGGGGTCAGATGAGTTTGATAGTATTGCAAATTTGCTTGCTGGAAAAACAACAGATTACTTTAATTATTTCAATAATAACGTATTTATTAATAGAAAAAGATAAACAGATGACTTCACAATCTACGTATATACACTAAAAATATTGTAATGGATTACTTACGCTAGTGAAAATCGTACTCGTTGCACTCCAGACACGATTTTCCATAACGGTACCACTAGCAGACAGATAAATTTTTTTTCTTTTATCGCTGGCAACGGCCTAATATATCTGATTTTTAATGAGCTGAACTGACTGACCCCTTCGCGTTTCAAAGGTCCTTAAAAAGTCTTTTGGTAATTTCCAGAAGGGTTGATCCTTGTACATTCTTAATGATTCCTCAGCGATATCGCATTTCTTTGGCAAATTTGTTGTCAATTTGGTAACCATGGTGGTTTCTTATGTAGTTAAAATAATTTTATTTTTCAAGACTACACTTGGAAGAAAAATTTCCTTATAAAACACAATTTTTCTATAAGGAGGATAGTGCTACAGGGAAAATACAATGCATGTCGTGTTTCAATATGGTCGCGTAGATTAAACTAATATGGTAATTGTATACTTAAGTGAAATGACAACTCCAGACTTTATTCCACGAACTGAATATTTCCTTTCCTTGTACGAGGGCAGTTTGAATCACTATAAAAAACAAACCAGGACAGAGAGAAAAAAAATTATTAACTTATCAAAAGTACAACTCTCCTCTATTTTTCAACATAGTCTGCCCCATTATTCAAGTACTCTCTCTCTTGTCATACCGTTTTACCAATTTACCTTTTCCTTCTGTATAAAAAGCGGTCGCCTGCGATTTAAATCATTGTGTCACGGCAATTTTAAGTTCCTCATCGACAGTGAAATGCTGTCCCCCAAGCGTATCCCCAACAGCGTTCTGAAAATTGAGAAATTGGGAAATTACGGAGCAAACGAATTTTTTCATCGATTTCTTTGATAAGATCAGCAGCCACTAGAAACGACCTTTCCCTCAATGAGATTACGAAGGTTTGCTCTTCCGTCCTTGAAAAAGCGTATCCACATTGACGCACTACGCATTCATTCATAATGTCTGACCCGTATACGGCACACAATTCACGATGGATATTCGTTGCTGACAGTTTCTTGGAAATCTTATTCCTCGTACCTCACATTTCGCGGGATTTTCTATGGCGGCACACATTTTGTCACGTTATAACTAGCAAACTCTTAAACCTTACTCGTCGACTGGATGCTAAGATTGCTTGTGCATTAGATTGAGGGCGCTTCGAACCGTACTTCCAGCGACACACAGAAAATACGGTTTGTTTCCCAACTGCCCTCGTATACTGTCAACGAAAGTACCAGAACTATAATGACAGTCAACTTTTATAAATAGAAGTTTAATTATCAAAAATAAAAACATGTTGATTGAGCTCCGCGTTTGGATCGACGATCATGAGTGATTATAGCGGAAATTTGGACTTTTCGCCGACTAGACAAGCGAAAATTGCTGCCTGCGAAAAGCTTAGAGATACAGTCACTGGTATCTCAGCCCTTCACAAGTCACTTCTCGATGAAAGCCTAGCAAGTTCACCTACTCACAGGAATTCCTTCTCCGAAATCTACCGGATGAGCACCCACGCCATGGCTATGAAAAAGGAGAAAATGGTAAGTGAGCTTAAAACCCTCCCCCCATGCACTAGAACTGATTGCAATGAGCATAAAATTCCCACTACCTTGGTAGTTGAAGAAATTAATTCTAACGATCCCATTTCGGATGAAAAAACCGAGTGTAAAGTTAAAAAGAAAAAGTTATGTAAAAAGCGTAAAAATAAAAGCAAGGAATCCACGGAAGAGTTTATCTTTCCTAAAAAGACGGCCAGGCCCGTTTCCCCCGTCACTAACCAGGACCCCATAGAAACGAGAAATAATTTCTCGGACTTAGAACAGGATGTCAAACATCCACTCCCGACTAACAATAATGTAACTTCTGATGTAGTTACTCCCTCGACTAAACTTCCCCCACCTGTCATGCTTAAAATCAAAAAGAATTTCCGCGATCAAATTAAATTAATTTTCGAAAATTTCCCAAAAATTCGCAATAGAACTGCCGGTGATGTAATTAAAATTTTCACAAATGATTTTGAAGAATATCGAACTCTTATCCACTTCTTGAAAGCGGATAAAGAATTCGAATTCTATGTAATTAACCGTAAACCTGACAAACCGATAAAAGCTGTAATAAAAGGTCTCCCGAGTTTCTCTAAAATCGAAGATATCACAAACGATTTAGTAGAAGAAGGTTTTGTAATTGAAAGCTGTACGCAGCTTATCTCGAAAAGAACAAAAAAAACCCTTCCATATTTTCTAATACTTCTCCCGAGAAACGCCAATAATAGCAAAATATTTGATTTAACAAAATTAGGTTTCTTACAAGTGAAAGTTGATGGTTACCTCGTAAGAGGAATAACCCAATGCTTCAACTGTAATAACTTTTTTTCATACTGCCGCGAACTGCCACATGCAACCCAGATGTTTAAAATGCGGTAAAGCGCACGCTACGAGAAACTGCCAAATCAAAGAAAGACAGGAAAACCCCTTTTGTATTAACTGCGAGGGCTACGGTCATTCGGCATGTTATACAAAATGTCCCAAATTCCCACAACCAAAGAAAGGTGCCCCCTTCGTTGATCCAATGAAAAAGAAAAATTTCGCCAGTAAATGGATTAAAGAAGGAATTTCTTTCGCTAATATTGTTAGTGGAGAAATCCCCAGTCAAACCCCTACTAATAATGAAAATAAAAATGATAACAGAAAAGAAGATTCCCCCCGTGGATTCCTTAGCCAAGAAAATGATACTTCTGACTTAATACAAGTTCTGGAACTTTTTAATGTCATTTCAAACCTAGTAAAGAAAAATCCTAAAATTCTCGATCTTCTCTCTAAATTTAAAAATGCAAATTCGGACGAAGAAAAAACCTGCCTACTAGCAGAAGCTCTCATGGATAAAGTTTAATCTCATATTGTTTTAACCTTTAAATTCCCTCCTAATTATTTTCTCTTTATAATTAGTTGTCTTTAAAATAATAAACTAAAATTAGAATAATTCTTCGAAGTCAAAGCTAGTGCAGTTTAAAAGCTCACTTCCAACCTCCAATCAAAGCCCACCTCCACAGCACATCTCTCATTGGTTCTCCACTCCTGAAGTCACGCCCTCCTCTCCCAACCAAAGCTGCAACACCATGAACATTGAATAACCAGATAGAGGGTTGAAGACTGCTGACGCAGTCTAGGTACCTCTTCACAAAATCATCCGTCAATCATCCGTCAAAAAATAAAAACATGAGAGAAAGGAAGAATTACAATTAATCAACATAAGCGCAAGAAACAGAAACTAAAGTCAATACAAAGAAAACAAAAGTTATTTTTGGCAAGTCAACCCCAGTTAGGCTCTGGAATCCGAGCAGTGGATCGTTTCCATGGCAACTAAAGTGAACTGTTTTTGCAACAATATTAAAGTGAATTTTCCTTATATCGTATATACTTCTTTTTAAGCAACAGAGCCTGTTGCAGACTGGGGCTGTCCGACGCAATAGCCCTCAATCGGTTAATTCCAATTATCCTTAAAGCATTTTCAACATTATCCAGTCACCTAGTTGGTAGAGCCTATGTTTACCATCGATTCTTGAAAAAAGTTATCTTTTTAGTTGAAAATGAGTCATTATAACAAATTATGTGACAGAACCACCTGATACGGGATACTTTGGCTATTTACAAATGTTACAATGTTGGGTTCACCATAATTTCTTATAAATTTCATAACTGAATATTATTTTTAAAACGTCATTAGGCTTTAGTGGTACAAAGATTTTCCTCGGGATTTTCCCTTCGAATATCAACAGTATGTCCGTTTCTGCTTTAATGAGGGTCCATCATTGACATCCATAAAGAGCAACTATCCTTATCAGATTTTGTATATGTTTATTTTGGTTTTTGAATTGATTAATTTTTATTTTAGTGGATTTCTAAGGCTACAGAAACATATGTTAGCCGTAGATAGCCTATTTTTTATTAAAATTTTTATATCATTGTGTGTGTGCTGCTTGAAATCACACACACACACATCTCGTTCCTAGATATATTAAATTGGTTCACAGTTTCGAAGGTAGAAGGATTTATCTTTAGGGGGCTATATCCAACGCTTTGTTTGATACGATCATAAATTTAGTTTTGTTTTCATTGATGGTCATGCCGATCTTCCCTTCTGTTTTCTCAAGCGAGAGAAAAGCCTCCAAAATTGCTCGTTTAGTGCTTCCAAAGATATCTAAATTATCAGCAAAATCCAGCAGTATGATTGTTCTTTGCAGAATAGTCACGCTTGTATTTAAATCAGAGTCACTTTGTTTATTTAATTATTCTTTCCAATTTCATTCAAAATATCTTATCTAAAATTAAACCTACTAAATAATTCAACAGGTTAATTCACGAGTTTTTTTGGTGAAAATTCATTGGGTGTTTTACTATTTTTTTGAGTATTTTTAAAGACAGACGCACTGTAGTAATCGAATTTAGGAAATGACTGACATTCTTCAACCATTGGAATTTTAGATTATAATTTAATTTCACAGAATAAAGCATAAAATCAAAACATTATGCGAGAAAGAAATCATATATATTCATTGATACGTAATTTATTAAA
Organism: Trichonephila inaurata madagascariensis; assembly: GCA_019973955.1. Taxonomy (NCBI): domain Eukaryota; kingdom Metazoa; phylum Arthropoda; class Arachnida; order Araneae; family Nephilidae; genus Trichonephila; species Trichonephila inaurata. The sequence goes on from BMAV01003086.1 coordinate 115,323, forward strand.
ACCATTCAAACATTATTGGAGTTGAATATGACAGATGACATCATTATTTTAATTAAATTCCAAGGCAACAAATAATCTGTAAACCGTACAGATGAACTTTTAATTCTGCACTCCGAATAATTATTTTTATTACTTTAAACAAACAGGCACGCAACTGAAACTAACATTCAACTCAACTCAAAGTTCATCCACCCTACTTAAAACCTGATCCACTTTTAAAAACATCTGCAACCAAAACTCGAGTATTTCTCCCGTGTTTTCGATACAAGCACTCAAGTACGCGAGAATCCCCTTCCAGTCTAAAATAAAGTCCTATTCATGGTATGATTGTTATAAACTAGGAACAACACTCGAGAGCTCCACAAATATATCAAATTCGATATCAATCCCCGTTTTGAAATCGCTATTTTAGAAAGAAAGACGGATAGGTTCCTGACGTCCTGCCCCTCCCCCCTTCTCGTGCCCATTGATAGGTGAACCCTTAAGGGTCCTTTATCAAAAAGAACATTTTACGTCCTCGGATTCTAAAAAGTATCAATACAGTGCATACAGGGTTGAGGAACGAATAAGTTATCTTGACCCGGATTTGAACCTGAAGGGAGTATTGAATATTTGAGCACTTGAGGTTTGATAAATGGTTTGAAAATTTTTTTTGAGTATGGAGAAAAACAAATGTAATAATTTGCGACCTGTTGAAGGTAAATGTTTTATGGGAAATTTTATATTGTTGCAAAAGCGTCTAATAATTGGGACTACTTAGAGAAAACATGAAGGGGGCTTAATTGCAGCACGATAAGTATTCGTATGTATTGTGCAATTAGATGTTCGTCACTTGTTGTAAGGAAGAAGAGTAGAATAGATATCGAAAGATCGCATAATGAATCATAAAAATATTATACTTTTAATATTTAATTAATGAAACATGCCAGTAGTAATAAAACATTAATAAATTTTAATAATTACCACTCAATTTTAATTCTAATGTAAGTAATACGTTTGTAGTCGAAAATGTTTCATAAGAAGTGACGTCAGATTTTAAAATTATTTAATTTAAATCGAAAATATATATTTCATGTAATTCTAATAAATTTTTAAGCTTATAATTCAATCCTCCATTGTATTGATTTTTAATATTCCTAAAGTGTAATTTTTTTAATTAAAAAAAATGAAAATTTGCTTCTTAAATACTTTATAAAAACTGAATTCCAAAGACTTTTTCTATTCTTCTTATAAACCAATTAAAATGCTTATTACATTTTAATTATTATTTTTTTATTACAATAATTCATTGTGAATAGTATTAACATGTGAGTGATGTGAATAATATAATGTGCAGTGGTAGTTTGAGGCTGAGTGGTAGCACATCACTCTTCCACACCACGTTCCGGGGTTCTATCCTCGGGCTGGCAGGGTATACTCAGCCTTTCATCACTTCAGGAAGTTGATAAATGCTTGCTTGGGGGCTAAACGCTTGGAGTTTCGCTTCAGACTGACCACCTGATTGGGACATCTGCTCATGCACCTCAGCGCCCAATGGTCACATATACTGCAATAGGTACAGTAAGCCTTGGCCCTCATGGGGGTTGCGCAAATTTGTTAAGTTTATAGAGGTATTTTATGTACTAAAAAAAATGGTATATACTATGATCTCTCTCTATTTCTTTGTGTGTATGTATATACACAGAACTTTAAAAAAAAGAGAGGGGACAAATTAGCGATAGGAGGAAAGAGGGGATAAAGAGAGATGAAGAGGGAGAAAGAGAATATATGAGAGAAAATTATATTTAAGTTATAATTTTATATACTTCAAACGGAAATATTTTTAAAAAGCATAAACATATTTGTTCAGCATTCATTTGAATTTCATGTTCCTAATTTGTACAGTAAATTATCCATATAATTTATAGTTATGAATTTATTGATACTATTCAACATGTATTTCTTGTGTTCTTCTTCAAGAAATTGATAAGAAAACATTTGCTTCACAATTCGGAATTCATGAATTTCTAGAACCTTCTAAATACATACTGAACTACTCATAGATATCTTAATGCTGCCATTTAGCATTAAGTTAGCTATTAGATAGCTGTTATCGCACACGTACAATATTATACTAAATGACCATAACACACTATGATGAGTAAAAATAATTTGTAACCAGAATGGAAAAGATAGATAGAAAATGGTGCTCACTCTTTTCGGCGAGTGGATGCTTGCTGAACCAGCTCGGAAGAGGGAGCGCGCGCAAACCTCTCGTTGTTTTCTAATCCTGTTAACTGCTTTAATGTAATTGTAACTATGATCTTTTTTTTTTAATGTTGTTTGTTTGAATTTAGAAACCATGAAATAAAGTTGAACTGAGCTAACCGAAGTAATAATTCTTTTGTTCACAGTCTTTACAAGAGGAGCTCAACGTGGGGCCACTTGTAAACAATTCAAAATTGTAAAAATTGTGTGTAAAATCAAATTGTAAAAAAATCAAAATAATCGTTACTAATTTTTATTATTTTTTATGTTCATTTAGTTTATTGGGTAAAGAAAGATATTGTGGTACAGATTTTAACTGTGCTAAAAATTGAAATAGTTATAACTTCTCACATACAGGATGTTGCCGAATTCGACTGGCAAATTCAGAGGGGTGGATATTTGGACATGGTAAATCAAGATAGAACATGGGGTCACAAACCACGTTTAGTCGAAAACAGTTATGAAGGGTATGATGTTGTTATTTCTAATGCCACCTGTCTAACGTAGTCAGATCGTGGTCAGGTGCTAGATGTACGCCTGTCGCTGGCCTTGAGCATCAAACAGATGATAGTACGAATTAGCTCGGCGAAATTCTCCGAAGGGACGGTAGATGGCGACACCACCGATTTCCACCTCCACAATTTAGGCATTGACCTGAAGGGGAGGGAAATATTCTCCAGTCCCTTGCACTCGCGATTCAGCCCACAACACTTTCGGACCCACTGATTTAACGAACACGTACTCCGTGTGTACGCGGAGGGTATTTGGTGGCATCGAACACAAGTCTTCCGGTCTGGATTCCGATGCTCTAACCACTAGGCAACCCACGGCCCCAACAAAGGTTATGATGTTGAATGAAAAGAGGCAATAAGAGTTAAGAAATGCATTTATTAGGCATAAAGTATACTTACAATAAGGACAATGCATCCCAGATCGACATTAGGAACAAGTGATTGTTGCGGTCACGTAGGTCATAGAACAGCTGACGGATGAAGGATTGTCGGACGCGCTCAAGCAAATCCAGTGTGCTGGTGATGTCAGCTGAAGCGACGATGATTTGTGCCGTAAGCTCCTCCGCAGCCCCCGGCGACTCAACACAAGCGATTTTAGGTGGTCCCGGAAGCAGATATTGATTTGAGGTCCAGCCGTCGCGAAAGGGTTAAAAGCATGAAAAATCGCTGAAAAATTAATCCTGTAAATCTGCCCGGAATAGTCATATACCATATTAATGTAAATTTTATTTATTATTTTTTTGTTAAGGTATTCGACTACGTTCGGAATTGTGATTTTGCAAAATTGTATAAAAGGATAATATTTATGATATTTAGTGGCACTTAGATTAAAAAACGCAAATAAAATTGTTTTAAGAATAATATTACAATTAAAAATTATTTATGTACAATATTTTGACAAAAAAAATCAACATAGAATGACCCCTTTCCAAAAACTCTCCTTTTATGAAAAATACTTCTATTATAATAGTATTTTGCCTGTATGTAGTTCAGACCTCTGTACAGAGGATCAACTAGTATTTTTAAAATATATAACTTAGAAGGGGGTTTATCCTTATTTTACTACAACAGAGAGGAGAAATTTTAAGAAAAAAAAACACCGATAATTATTTTAATAGGTGATAACTCTGAAAATAATGTGAATTTTTCAAGAATTCTAGTTCAGACTCTCTGGAGAAGTCTTTAATTTATATAAGCACACACACACAATGTTATTATAGAAGCATTTCTTATAAAAGGAGGTTGTTTAGTAAAAATGTTATTCTAAGTTAATTTTTTGCCAAAATATTGTATTTAAATAATTTTTTTTTGTCAAAATGTGTGCTTAAAACAATTTTATACATGTATTCTAATCTAAGTAAAACTAAATATCATGAAAATTATCCATTTATGCCCTTTTTTTAAAATCACGGTACGGAACATAGTTGGATACCTTCCAGTAAGTTCCAAAGTAAGTGCATTTAGTAATGTTCCAAATGAATCACCCTGATGTAACTAACAAAAACTAAATATTTTTTCAGCGTCTTGTGCATTATTCATTATTTTTTTATAATACACTGATTATCAAAATAATCAATTATAAATTGTCATACTTTACAACTTAACTAAATATTTTTCGATAAAATAATATGTAGTAATATGGTGATATATTTCCATGACATGATTTCAATAAAAGATAATCTAGAATAAAAGGAAGGGGAAGGAGAATCATTTTTTCATCTTAAAATTTGCAGAAAAGAGCTTTTGGAAATGTTAACTATTCGCTGTACTTAGAATACTAATCGAAATTTAAGAACACTTCATTTTTATTCAAACACAGACGGAAAAAAAATACAAAAAAGTTACCAAGCGATTTTTTTTTTAGTTCCCGCTTTCGAACATTCTCTCTTGTCGAGTTTCCATAATTATTCATTCACTGAAGTAGTTTTTGAGTTCAAATCAATAAGTTACAAGAAATAAGAAGAATAAAGAGACAAAATCGTTTACTCGTCCATAAATAAAATATTTTTTTCTTTTAAAAATATACGTGACTGACATAAAGAATAAGCTATGACAGAGCCACTCGAGTTATTGGATTACATATCTGGCAACCAAAATGTTAAATGGAGACTTAAAAAGTTCTTGATCTTTTTTTTACCCATTCTAAAGTAAATAAAAAGTGGATGTGAAGTTAATTTTTGTACTTTCAGAATTCATGATGAATTGAGACACTGAAGTTGTACTATTCAAACTTTAGTTAACTTTTTGTGTTTTGAAAAGTCTTTTCAATGCATTTACATTTTGACAAATGTTATTTCTGGAATAATGATCCTATTCTTATGTTTGAGGTACAGATTCCTTACTAGAATACTGTTCATTGAAATGAAACTGTATAAACTTTAAAATATGTCATAAATGAAAATGTGAAAGAACTTTATAAAATGATTACTATAATGATCTTACTACAAAACTATAATGATCTTACCTCATATTTTCTTTTCATTTCTTTCTCTTTCTTTCCTGGTTTTTTTCTTTTTCTCTTTTTTCTATACATTAATTGAACTTTCAACTCTTAATATACAACAGAAAGTAAATTATAATTAACTACTATGTTTATTTTTTCGAAAAATATATTCTTAAAAAACCTTAAAACTAATAATGTGTAACTCAAAAATATTACATAAAAAATATTTACGCTAATTTTATTTAGCGATTTGAGGGCATTTTGGTAAAATATATGAAACGAAAATAGGACAGGAAATGTAAAAAATTGGGATAAACATCAAACAACAAGTATATAAAAAAAACTTCAACTTGGAATTGTTTATTGTTTCAGTTTCTATTGAAGAGTTGTAAAATTGGTTTTTTATTTGGTTTTTTCTAAAATTTGACTTATCACAATTTTTTGTGTTTTTTACCAAGAAAACTTTATTTATTTCCCGAAAGAACAGTATGTTTTTTTATTTTATTTAAAATCTTTTTCTCCGAAAATGAAAATTATACATAATTTAATCATAAATACCGTCCATAGGTATTCATAATTAAAGAGAACTGAATCAAAAATTCGTTTATTAAATTCTGTCGGTATATTTATTAAAATACAGAGTTATAATTAGATACCCCGCACGTAGAATGACCTTTTATAAAAGTGTCTACGCATGCGCGGAAGGTCTTTTTTTCCCCTTAAGCAGATTATTGTACTGTACCGGTATGACGTATTGGCGTACAACTCGACCTCCAACCAGTATTTATTTCTGTAAAATTTATAAAAGTCCAAGTTTTTTAACCAGACATGTATTTTAAATATATATATCAAATGTATATTGTATTAAACCCTTCTTTTCCAGTGAAATAGTGGGTGTGGTAGATCTTTTAGTGAGGACAAAATTTCGATTCATCTCGTCGTAAACTGTATACTTTTTTCTAACAAATAACGTCTAATAATAAACTACTACTTTTTGCCATTGCAGGTTTTGTTCAAATCTATAACTGTAAATATATACATCTAGAACATTGTTCAGTGGGTTTTTCATCATTTTTTAATCATTTTTCATTCATCAGGAAACACATTCCTTTTATACTGATAAAATAAATTTTTTCTCATTTTTACATGTCCTTTTTAAGAATGTATCTAGCGAGAAAGGATAGAAAAAAAATAAATGCTTTTTGCACTACAGTTTGAAATCCTCTGAGAGTAGAACCACTAATTATTTATAACTTCAAAATTTTTAAAAAAAATACTTGTATTTAAAAAAAATGATTACCCTTTGTAGAGCCAAGCGTAAAACTCATACCTTGAAATATCAAAGATAAAAAATGTTCGTATTTAACTTAGAAAGTAGTTCTTTTCCAAAGAAAATAGCAACAAAAAGAAGAAAAACTTTTGTTTTTAAAAAAAAAGGGTTTTGTTTTCATACCAGCCAGAGTATATTGTGAAGATGCGCTTTTGAAAACTATCTTTTATTCATTTCTTACCTGCAACATCGAATACAAAGCTATTGTTACTCATAAAATGTTTATACCTCTGCATTTATGTACATTTCTGTTGGCTTACACATGATTCTCAATTCAAACATTCTATATACTCCTTTTTTGGAACGTTTTGATGTCTTTTATTTTCTTCTTGAATCATGAAATAAATGCCAAGCGACGTTTCAAGCTTTCAGGAAGCACAAGAATGATGTATAATAAGAAGAAACTACATTTTCGGCATTTGCTCACACATGATTCACGTATTTGTACAGCTTAAGGTACTGATGAAAATATTTTGTTAGTATAAATCAGGCTTGTCAAACTCATTTGGTATCATGAACCACATGAGCTATTTTATATTAAGTTGAGGGCTGCTTGTTTTCAATGTTCAAAAAATTAATAAAACAGGACTTTTAGTATGATTAAAATTTTTTTTTATATAAAACTCAAGGTATTATTTTTATACATATATAATCATTTAATATTTCAATTTATTTTTTTCAATTCCTACTATTAGCTCACACTCTCTATTTATTTATTTATTTATGTTGGTGGAATTTTCAACTGTTAATAAAATACATTTTATAGCGCTCAATTGAGCTGAAATTTTATATACATAATTTTATATGCATAACAATCTTATTGAGCTGAAATTTTATATACATGATGACAATACAGTAATTTAATCATAATTAATTGATTAAAACTAATTATTAAAAAAATTACAAATACAACAACATTGACATCATTTTTGGCGACTTAGCGACCATTTTAGCGTTGGTTTCACTTTTAGCGACTTGTGTCAAAACTATAAAGATTTTTTTTCTCATGTTTTAAGTCATTCAGTTGAATTGAAATATTATATACACAATTGGTTTGGATGACAAAACGATACTTTAACGATAATTAATAAAAATTAATTACCACTTAATATTGTGATTCTGTCCTATGTATATACATATTTATATTAATTGTAACTATTTAATAAAAAGTAGCTGAAATAAAATTTTTCGTTGTTGGTCTAAGTAGGAATTGACTTAATTTTTTTTTATATTACTTGTTTAAAAGATACATGTTTTATAAAAAAACAAAAATAAAAGTTATAATATGAAATACAATTTAATATTACTCATAGAAGATATTTGACATGAGTCTTTTTCTCAAAGCAAGTCATCAAATTTGGTTGAACACGTTGAGCTGTTGTTATGTTTAAGAAAATGATGATAAATGTTGATCATTTATTCTTGATCTCTCTGAATTTTTGTTACTTTTCCTAAAAGAAAAAAGTTTCTCGCATATATAAATTCTTCCAAACATAGCCATTTATTATACACTTAACAAATGATAACATTTTAACTGAGAAGAAGATGTATAAGAATCTAGAGTTTCAACTTCCAAACGTTTTTGCTTCAACAAAGAATCACAATAGTTTTCAATTAATTCTATTTGTAAGTTTTCATCAACAACTTTAATGTCGAGAGATAGAGGTGAAATTAAGAAACGAAATTGTAATTCAAACTTTTTAAAATCAAAAAATATTTGATCGAATTCCATTTCTAACAATTTAATTTGGTGAGAATATTCTGTAAACTTTAATTTAAGTGAATTAATTAATAGATTTTGAAAGCTTTCAAAAGGAGACAAGTTTTCTCTTTCAGTTTGTAATAATTTGTCTGTAATAATTTTTGTTTGAAAGAGTTAATATTATCAAACAACATTGTAATAAAAGGGGTTTTGCCTTGAAGCTTAAGTTGACTTGTAATATCAACTGAGAAAGCTCGAGTCTTTTATTTGATATTATGTTCACCTTTTAATTCAACATATTTTTTTACTTTCATTTTTTAATTCAGCACATTCATAATTTTTTTATTTTCAAGAAAATAGTGATTTTATCCAGCAATTTAAAAGATCATTTTAACACTTTATGACTCGAAATCCAATGAACTTTTGAACAATATAGTTGACCGATAAATTCACATTCTATATTTTTAAGAAATGAAGCAAATTGACGATTCTAAAGAGTACATGCTTGAATATAGCCTACAACTTTTACTAACTATTTTAAAGCATGTCCAATACATCCAAGTACATGCCCAAGAGTAATACTTGCTATGGAATAATGCACTGAAAATGTTTAAAATCAGAATGTTTCAGACTGACCACCTGACCAGAACATCTGCTCATGGACCTCAGGACTCATGGTCGAGTTGGCCACTGTAGGCCTTGACCATCATGAGCTGTTGCGCCACTGAGTAATGTTAATAACATTCTTAAAACAATTTCATATGAGTGTTTTGATTCAACGGACACTAAGTATGAAAAAAATATTCATTTATTCTCTTTTTCAAAATCATGGTTTCGAACTTAATCAGTTACGTCACACTGTAGTAAAATGGTTCCGACGACTTTTTTCAAAAGATTTTATTTTTAGTGAAAATAAGTTTAAGTTCTTGTTTTAGAAGGCAGACAGAAAGTTTTCTTATTCTCAAAATGGAGACTGAAATCTCTGAAGGTTAGATTGTACGGGAGGGGGGGGGGAGCAAATAAAATGGCCGCACGAGTGAATACGTTACTGTGGCGTGCATGCCAGGTGATCGAAACTGGATGAGATCTCAGTGGCGGCTGTGTTAATGTAAGTTAATCAGTGACATTTGAAGAAGGTATTCACAGTGCAACAAAGGGTGTTCATTGTCAAAAGTTACATTGAAACAAATTCATGTAAAAAGGGTGCTCGGTTGTTCGCTTAGTCCTGAATACCATTCACATAAATTTAACTCCTGACAGAGTTGTGAACTGAGGTCTGTCTGGTCTCGTCCCTAGCTGTATTTAACAACATCAAGAACTACATAAGATCATTTCTGGGGAGATAGCAGCGATTACAGCAGTCTAGCTTCGATCTGCTTTCCACAACTTGATGATCAGGCCCCAAAGATACACAGAGATAAATATAGACTGTTTTCAACGCATGTTATAAGTAGGTTAGAGAACTATCTCGTTTCCTTTGCCATGTTTCTTTGCAACTCTGTTCTCTGGGTCACTTTTATTTCCCCCACCCTGTTTCTATTAAATGATTTTAATATTGATTCATGGTCAAAATGCTGATTATTCGTCTTTTTTTAGCTAATTTCTTAACCCAGAAGTGGTCACGCGGGGCACAGTCACCCCAGGCTCGCGAAATCGTTAATTCTGAGAAAATTGTATTTTTTTAAAAAATGACCTTGACAGTATCCTCCTATATGACAGTTTGGTGGTGTGATATCTATATGAACTAGTGCCAACATCACACGAAGACGATTGTTTTGGCGTGATCGGTTAAGTACCCACGTTCGGAACGGAAGGTATCCAGAACCAACCTTCCTTCCTTCATTGGTGACCCTGGCCGTGCAAAGGAACCACACCCTTCACGCGCTGCAATCGTTGCGCCATCTGTCCACCACAAAAAGCAACCAAGCCGTCAAACATTGACGCAAATAAGCCGTTACTTCTGAAAGTCGTCTCACACAAATGACGCAATTCTCAAGCCGTCACGCACGAATGACGCAATCCACCAAGTGACGCAACTGCTTACATGCTCGCCACGAATATGGTATCGTTTGTTCACCTATTCGCCAAAACACTGGCAGGAGAGTATGTGGTGGTGTGATATCTATATGAACTAGTACCAACATCACACGAAGACGATCGTTTTGCCGTGATCGGTTAAGTACTCGCGATCGGAACGGAAGGTACCCAGAACGAACCTTCCTTCATTCAACAGTCTCCATGCGAAATGAAATGTATTTGTCACATATCTCCTTCTTTTTGGGGAACGGAAAACGTTTTTTTATGAACTTGAGTACTTGTTTTAACTGAGTTTCCTTCGCGACCACTTTTGTTCCCAAATATTTTCTATGAACAGGCTACATTTCCCCCCTGTTAACTACTTAGTGGATTTGATTGCTGTCTTGTACGAAATATTATGCTTTATAAAAGTGAATGAGCAGAATTTAAAAAAAAAAAAGAGAGATATGTAATCTCTATTGAAAGAAGTTTAAAATAATCAAGCAATGGAAAGAATCTGCTGAAATAATGTATATTAATTATGGTAGGGAAAGTAAATTTGAGAAAAGCGATGAGTATGAAACGTTTGAGTTAAAAGGAAAATTTGCAAATTCTCCCTATAAAACATTAAAAAAAATTTGAGGCCATAAATGTAGCACAAGGCACACTTTGGCCTGTCAAATAGACACAAGCGGGGAAAAGTTCAACATGCTATTTTTCGATCATCAAAGACTACAATAATTTGAACAAAATATGACAGTTTTGCCTTAAAATAACATTACGGTAATTTTAGTGAAAAATGTCTGTGATTTGTGTCCTTTAATCAAGTCACGCACATTTGAAACTTCTTGGTTTAGTTTTATTGATATTTTTTTTCAAATTATAAGAGAAAAATTAAAAAGTCCTTAACAGTATAGGTAAGTGCATTTTATCTTAATTAAATTATTCACACTAGAATAACGATTTTTATCGTGTACAGTAAAATCATTTTCAAAAAAAGGATTGGTGTGACGCAGTCACCCCGCGTGACCAATAACATTAGTATCAAGTGCGCGCTTTCCCCTGAGTTAAGCTTAAGCCTAAAATTTGAATAACAATTTTAATAAGTAATACTTATTACGAACTTTAAAGTAAATTGAAAATTATTTATAAAAGTATCAAAATATAAATATTGCATCACAAATACAGTAAAATTTAAACAGTTCAAATTGAGTCCGATCAATCATCGGAGCTAAATGACTCAAATATTGAGATTGATGGTCAATATAATGTGGTATAATTGGCATGGAAATGAACAATCTCTGAAAGGTCCCAGAACTTTAACCAAAGCACTGCTATTGATTTTTCAGTATTGATTTTCGAAACCTCTCCACGTAGAGTGGGTGGGAAATATTTTAAATATATATTAATGATGAATTTTGCAGTGAAACGCTCCGTATTTCAATTTAGGGACTAAATTAATTAATACCCACAATTTCGGTTGGTATTCATCCTTCCGTTTTCTGATGACTCTACAAATTTCCCTTTATCTCTTTTGAGCAATTAATAATCTTGAAACTCAATCGAGTATTCAGGAAATAGATGAAATTGCATGATGGTGCTGTTGACCACGACAGGAAAGTTAAGGCTGAGCTATATTAATTTTGGAACTGCCCCGCATCAAGCACGATAGATAAAATTTTTAATCATTGCTAATATTCAAAAGAAATATTTGTTTCTTTCCCCCGTCAATATAAAATCATTTTCAAAAACTTACATTAAGCGTTATTAGTTTGTTGGAAAAATTGCTCGAGATATTTACAATAATTTGTTGCTATTTTCTGCTTTGCACCGTTATTTACGTCATTGACCATTCTAAATTCAATTTGAAAAAATTTTAATTATAATTTTTTTATGTTAAAAGATGAATGAAAATGTTATTTACTTCACTTAGAATATTATTTTTTTTTTAGTTTTTGTTTTTTGAATAATGTTTACTATTCCATTTATAAAATGAAAAAAAAATCTTTTTAATCATTATATAAGTATTAATCTTTATCACTTCAAAATACGGTCAGACCTTCATCTAACAAAGTCACTAAATCATGAAAAGAACTTCGTTATATGGAAAATTCATGATGTAGAGGTTTATCTTTCTATTTTCTGCATAAACCACATCAAATAATTAATTCATAATTACTATATATAAGAAAGTAATTAATCACACTTTTTTGTAAATTAATATATATATTTATTTTATTTATCTTACCTATAAAAAAAGAAAGAAAAACTGCAAGAAAAAGTTTCTTGACGCATTAATCCACTTCCTGAAGAATTAAATTTTTTTCTTTGATGTTCAAGCACTTACGTTTTTGAGCTACAAGAAACGAAGTTATCAGTACGACGGATCAATACTACAAATGAACGCAGACTAGTTTAAGGACACGAGACTCTACTGAGGGTAAAAAGGGATATCGAAGATGTTTCCAGTGAACTGGACAATGAGGGTTACAGGGTGCATTGTGGGATGAAATGCCCAGAATTCTATTGCTCCCGGCGTGTTAGGCACATAATAAAACCAGTTCAAGATTTATGACCTCCATAAAATGTGCTAAAAGAGAGTAACTCGAAGTGTCCAAAAATATTTCAGAAATTGGAAGAAAAAAAATTGAATCACAAGAGAAAAAGTTCGATATATAGAAAATGCATTGCGCTATAGAGAGGTTATTTTACGAAGAAAATCGTGAAATGTTCTTGGTTCCAGGAAAAAGTTCGTTATATAGAAAAATTCGCTATATAGAGATTCGTTATATGGAGGTTCGACTGTAATTTGGAAAAAAAAAACTGTTCAAACTATGCAATCTACACAAACCTCTGGCAACAAGAATATCGGGATATAAAGTTTTGAAAACCAGACAAAAATAAGAGAGTGAATTTATATATATAAGTGGACCAAAACACAAAGAATCGTTACCTCAAAAGCACAGATTTCTTTTGTAAAGCCTAGTAGAGTATATTTATAACATATATGATAAAAAAATTCTTCTCCTGTTTCAAATGGGTTGGATTTTAGAAGACGCGGAAAGTCCCCAAGTGTGAAAGCCATTTCATTGGTGGCACCCGCTACCCCATTTTTGACGATTAAATTTATTCAAATAAAGCTCTTGTCGGATGCTAAATATTGGCCTGATTTCATTTTGCCCAGAGTACCAGAACCAAATTAATACTCAAAGGATCTTTTACAAGCCACATTATCAACAGTCACGTGTACATTCGATTTCGCATCTAGAAAATCTATCGACTCCAGCCGGGATCGAACCCGCAGACATAGGCTTGAGAGGCGGAACGCTACCTCTAAGCCACCGAGCCGAAGTCTCACGAAGATACGTTTGCAGTTTGTTTCCGTATGATCTAAAATTTGGGTACAATCCTTCATTTCTTTTTCCAGTTAAATTTACATAGTTAGGACTGAAAGTTCCAGTATTTGCCTAACTAGATTCACCCTTCGCATTAATTTGAACCTGTCATAAATTTTTTTCTATAATGTCAGGACCTAACCTAAGCGAAAAATTTATTTCTAAACAAAAGAAAATGTAAGTAGTTTGTATGTTAAGTGGTAAAAATAGACCTCTCAGTTTTCTTTTTACTCATTCAACATCTTGGAGATGATGGGGAAGAAAAAATAATAAAATTCCTCCGCATCTAACTAAGCTCTAACATGAGTTCGAATTTCTTTCCTTAACTAATACGAAACTCACAAAAAATGTTGCATTATACCTAATCATGCCATAAGTTCTGAAGCAATTATAAAAAAGTTTAAGTGAAAAAAAAATGTAGTCAAATTTAAAACTAAATTTTCATATTTTTCTTTTCCTTCTTTTCCTTGGTTCCCCAAAAATGACTTTTTTTTCATTTATTCTTATTTTTTGTATTGCACAGATTCCATTGATCTATCAATCGAATGTCGGAAAGTTAAAAGATGGATAAAACTTTATTTGAAAAATGTAAATTAACAAATTAGAAAATTCGACCATGCCCCTTTTTTTTTTAAAAAAAAAAGCTAAAAATAGCGTTTTGATTAAAACAAATCTATTTTAAAAAGAGAAATAATAACTATAAGAAAAGAATGCGTATTAAATAAAGCAGGATATTATCGAGGCATTACAATAATGTAATTTTTTTTTTTTTTTTTTTTTAAAAAATTGTAGGAAAAAAAATTTTTAAAATAAATAAATAAATTTTAATTTTAAAAAAAAATTTTTTTTTTCTAGATTATAATAATTTTTTTTTTTTTTTTTTTTTTTTTTGCGAAATGTACGGTCGTAAAAGTTTTAAATTAAGGCATTATATATTAATAATTTCCTAATTTCAGTCCTTTTTCCTCATATATTTTTCATACAAATGTAATATTTCAATATTATGCAAAAAAAAAAAAAAAAACTAAAATTCCTGTTATGACAGAAAAGAAAATTTTTTTAACATTTTTCTTGAATTTTCTTGTGCAATTAATACTCTCCAAAAATTGATCATTTATAAAAATATATGGGTTGAAAAAATAAGCAAAAATGCAATTATTTTAAATAAAATGTAAAACTAATGCCTTTAAATGAAATTTAAAGTGTATTTAAGCTTATTATACTTATTTTTTTAGAATTAAAAACTTTAGTGTTTTTTCTCAATTTGTGTTTTTTCGATATATTAGTGCATTCAAAATGCTACTCCTTCCACTATTATTTACCAATTACTTCCATTTTTTTCCTGTGAATTATACATAAAACATGTAACAAAATTAGGGATCCATTTTGCTGTAAATTGAATACTTTTTTTAAAAAAAAAATTAAAAGACATTGGCTTTTTTGTTGAATTTTAGCATACATAACAACATTTAATCCCCCCACCCCCCAAAACTAAGTTATTGTAAAATCGATCCCTAAAGTTACTCAGAACATCCTTAAGAATATTACAAAAATATTTCAGGTCAAAAAATTAATAATTACAAAAAGAGTAACATTTTAAAATTTTCCAAATTCTCTTCAAAGACTTTAAACTTTTAAAATTGTGTGAATAATATACGAAAAATTTCGTCTCGTATCATTTTTTTTTAAATAGAAATATTATATGAAATTCTAAAATATAATTTTTAAATACATAAATAAAAAAAATTGTTCAAAGGGTACTAAGTCCTCTTAAATTTAAATTATATAACGTTTTAGTCAAAATTCTCACTTTTTCACTTTACATGGAACTTTAGTTCTTCTCTAGTAGAACACATTACCGACGTGAGATATTTCATCAAGATTTTCCTTGAAGAACATTTCAGACTGTTTTAATTGGGATACCGTGTTTGGCACACCTGTGACGGGTCTTTATGCGACTTGCAATAACTAATCCTCTTGGGGGATCTTTGGGATAGCATTCGCGTTTATTTTACAGCCATCCCTCTCAAGAAGAAACCCTGAGACTCAAATTAGTTAGTGTATATAAAGTTAGAATTTAATAATCTTAGGTCAAAATTACGCTTCTTGACTAAAGGACGGACTTTGGCTACTAGACAAAATTAGTGAATCCAGAATTGTTAGGATAGGATTGATTAAAGCTAAACTAGCTGATTTCGTGCGCTTATTCACGTAAGGTAGTTGCTTTCTTTGTATCACTCCTAGGGTTCCTTTTTACAAATTACTTGTTCTGGAATACTACAACTGATATTAATAAATTAGATTTATCATGGAGAGTCTTGGTCATTCATCGTTACCTCCCACAGCTTTAGATTGACAAGATGATGAGGAAGTGACTTCTAAGGAGCGATCATTACACAACTTTGCCTCCAATATTGACCACAATTTGTAGTCGAGTAGATTTCATCCCTACAGGAAAAAGAGTTTCCCCCTGCTGAAAGCTCTGGTCGCAGCTACTGGCATTTTCTTCTTTCTATCTTTGATTTACGCATAGTTTTAATTCTTATATTAAGAGTATTAGTGCTAGTGTTTTTGCAGTTTTTGTCCAAGGTACTGAAATACTTCACATCCGAGATTTTCTTTGTCTTCAAGGCGGGCATTTTTCATTGATAGTAGGAATTTAGATTCTTGAAAATATTTAAAAAAGAACAAAGATTGGCAAGGCAATGAACAATTTGTTGCCAAAAAATAATCCAAAAAAGCTGATATTACCTCTGTCCCTTTGAAATATAAGAGTATCATACCATGCATCAAATTGTGTGTGCATGGATATACGCACACACAAGCAAAATTCACAACCGTTTGAAAAAGAGGTACGAAGATGAAATAAATGAGAAAAAATCTTTTGTTGTTGTCGTGTCCTTCTCGAAAGAAAGAAATGAAAGTTGCCAGAGCCTGAGACAGGTTAGACATCTACACGATAGATGGCGACACCACCTATCTCCACCTCCACAATTTATGCAGGGAACTGGAGGGAGGGAAATATTCTCCAGCCCCAACACCCGTGGTTTCTGCAGCGACAGCCCAGAAGACTTTCGGACCCACTGATTTAACGAGCACGTACTCCGTGTATACTCGGAGAAAAATTCTCTTAAAATATATGAAATATTCTTCACAGCATGCAGAGTGTACTCATAAAAAGCAAACATGTAGAGGTTTTGTGTTCCACAGTTATAAAATAAAAAATAGTGGGAAAACTTAAAATTGAAAATTAAAATAAAATTCTTCTATTTTCGCATTCTGTTAAGTATGATGCTTCGTCATATGCGATGAGGAAATGGGCCTGTTTTTGGAACATTTTGGAGAAAAATATTTGACTGCTTAAGGGGTTAAGGTACTCTTGGTGCTTTAATTCCTTTGTAAGAAAAATGCTGTTTAGTGTTCGATAACCTCTTGCTCAGAGGTTATCGTTTGCTATGCAAAATTTCTTTTTGATATGTTCCTCTATTTAGTTGAGTCTTTTTTTCAAGAAGGATTTCAACGAATTCTGTGTTCCTCAGTGCTTTGATGTGAACCTGTATTTTCACTGAAAGCGGACGACCACATTTATTTCGTGGATTTCAGAAAATCTCTTATTGATTAGATAAATGAATACCCTTTTGATGTCTAAATGTTTAAGAGCGTTAAAAAATCACCAACGCTTACTCTGTTTTGGTTCAAAGTGTTACGTAGATCCGGGTACGAGGATTTTAGGCAAAACAATCACAAAGAAAATAAACAGTTCTTCAAGAGCGATGCGAATTTATTATCAAATATCCAATCCTTTAAATACAGGATTCAGCAGCAATATTCGCAGAGTAAATCTCCGAAGGTCTTCACACCTTCAAAAGCACTAAAACACAATTGTCAGTGTTTAAAAATACACGTATGTAAAAGATTATTCACAAGCACAGCCGAGCTAATTGCTAGTCAAAACAATACTCACTATTCGCTCTTTGAAATCAGACTGACCCTCGTTCCGGCGAGAATCTTTATTTATAGGCGCAGCAGAAACTTCCAGAAATATAACCGCTCGTATCATGGAGCGTGACGCTAGTGTATCTCTCCACAAATTTCTAGAAGAATCCAGAGGGTTCCGAACTAGGCAACATGATCTCCAAAAATGATGCCAACTTGGTTCTATCGCCAAGATCTCGCCAAGTTGTCATTGAATCGCCATTATAACGTAAAGAGCGGCATTGCTTATGAATAGTACAATTTAACATAAAATAAATATAACATAGAGTAATATAAATGCATTAAACATCCAAATACAAATTATTTACACTATTTACACAAAATTCGTAACAAAAGTGTAAAAGTTCTAACAGTTTTAGAACAACATGTGCGAAGCATAACAATTACCTGAAAAATATTACAGTCAATCTCTAGCCACGAAATTTGAAATCATATGTGTGTTGTAATCTCTTTTTGTATTGGAACATGTTGCATGACTAGATAATGAGAGCACACATGCGCTAGACGGTAACATTATTTGTATTGCTCAGGTATTCAAGATAGTAATAGTCATTTGCTTAAAATTTTATTGATGGAAACTACCTAAGTTCGCTCTCTTTAACAGATTTTAGAACAATTTTTTCAGTCTTTTATATATGTCAGATGAAATGCAATAGATCCCAGTTCTGAAAGATCATAGACTGCAAAAAGAGGTTTACAGTGCAGTGTCTGTTGTTACAGATGTCACCTGTTCGAGCGAGGTCCACGAAATTCATCGCTGCAACGCGTTAGTTTTCACTCTTGTCGTTATAGCTGACTATTTCACCAAACAGGTGACAGAACAACCTAATTCGGCTCCATCTCCATTTTTGAAGAGAATCTCAGGGGACACCCCCCACTGTTCCCCTACTACCAATCTCTCAAGAGTACTTACGGCTCGACGAATATTTGAACTGCCCCCATGCCGCAAAAGCACTATCCATGTCTTTTCTGATATTCGAACCCACGCCCTACTGCACAGCAATTAGCGTCACTAACCACTATACCGGATGGCCATATCCACCAACAGAATTTTACTATATTACCCAAAATTCCTGTAATTTTATTACGTTCCAGTAACATTCAATTTAATTCTTAGGAGGATTATTAGAAAATTCCTTCCACGATGCCAATGAATAGCCGCAATTTTTAGTTACATTTTTTTTGTTCAAAAAAATCCCTGTATTAATATTCATAATCTACAATAAAAGAAAACTTATATACTGGTTGATTGTTAATGAACAACGCTTTTGGAAGTAACACAAGAGTATTCGGCAACTCGTAATTCATTACTAAAATGTACATTTAAAATCAAAAGTGCATTGTTAAACATCTCGAAAGCTTGCTAACAGTCATCCCTTATTACCATTTTTTTTTTTTAATTTTGCAGTTGGCCGGGGTAAAGTACATTTGTCCAATTGGTAAAAAACATTTGCTTACTGTTCCAATGAGAGCATACATTTTCACTTTGTATGAAGATTATTTTCTGAGAATAGAATAAATTACAGGGTAAATTTGAGAAAGCTCTCTATTTATCAAGCTGTCAGTAACATCTCGGAAACATTTACAGACTATAAGAGAAACGATCAACAAAGAAAAACGAGCACACGTGTTGATCTTGTGATAAGAAAGATGATCACATGATCTGGCGTGCAATAAAATGGATTTACTCAGGCTAATAAGAGCTTTAACAGCTGTTTAATTACTTTAAAAAAAACCTTGAACATACATTTTGGTTTAATTATCTATTAGCCATTCCCAGCCCACTTTGCTGGCTATTTCCTGTTGTCGTATGACTATATATGTTTTTTTTTAAGTGATTGATACCTCATCTAGGCATTAAATTTTCAACTGAACTCAAAAGCATTCTTATAGTCCTCGTAACTTGATTTGAAAAGGCCAGGTCATGAGTTTCTAAAACGGAAAAATGTTAATCTTTTTACTCCCATGTAACCCCTCACCCTCTGAATCGATTTACATAAAATCTGGTTTTGTAGGTCTCTAATCAACAAAAAAAAAACATGCTTGACATGCTTCAAGTATGTAGGTCTAATAACTCAAAAGCGGAAATGTTTGTTTTCTCTAACACTCTCTAAAATTCTGCAACACCCATTGCAAAACCCACTCTTAGAAGATCTCTACTCAATAAAAGAATTTTTTTAAATCTCAAGTTTGTATATATATGTATATATATATATACATATATTAACTTAATTTATTTCAAGTATCTTATGTGCTTAGCTTAATTGCAAAATAACTATCTAGGTAGCGCCACGGTTTCTTTTCTTTTCTTTTTTCTTTTTGCTTTTTGTATTGCTTGTATTGACACTCCCATTTTAACACCATTTAGCAGAGGATTTCTGCATAAGATGTTTGATTCTCACATATTTATGGTTTTCATTTTTACATGTAAGTTTTTATCCTAACTTTTTTCTATAGAATTTTTTCTTAATATTCCTCTATTTGAAAGAAACATTATTGTTCTCTTTTCGTCATTTCATTTTACTCTACTGTCTGGTTTATCCTCTATGTGTGTTAGAAATAGGCTTAACCTTTAAACATGGATCTCCATAAAGCATTGCTTAACCCTAAATCACTGGCCTAATTCGGCAACAGCTCTAGAAATCATAATAGGTCTCCATTTTAGTCCAAAGACTATTTTTGGATCTACCTTTGTCTTGTCTCTTGAACTTCAATTTCTTTCTTCTTTGGCATCGTAGGTTATACAACTTTTTCACTCGGTATCTTATTTTATTATATTATACTATATTTTATTATATATATTTGTAATAATTCCCAAAATTTCATCTTGAACAAGATTTTAATTTGAAATGGTCCTTTCCTTCAGGACTCACGCTTTCCTGTTTAACTAGCTTACCCACATAACCAAGATTTAATCGTAATTTTATCTTGAAAGCTAGCAGCTTGCATCTTTTAAAGAGTAAGATTGCATCAGAAACTATCGAGTGTGATAGCTTTCCGCTAAGCATAGCCTCCGTAAGAAGAATTCATGTGGGATTGGCCTCCTAATATATATATCCAGAGCTCCTTAGCCCTTCCTCTTTGTCTTCATTATGTAGCTCTTACCTTTTTTTGTGTTCATGTCTGCTTTAAGTTAAGTCGAAATGATGTTGTCCAGTAAATGTTATGTGTGTGTGTGATCATTAATAAAAGTTTGGTGCTAACTAAGAAGATGTTTCTTTGCACGGAATCAGTAGGAATTGCAATATCGGACCAAAAGTTCAATCCTGGTATTCGGTATTTTTAAAATCTTAATACCGGGTTACCGGTTTTAAAACCGGTAGTAGAAATTTTAGAAAGAGAAAGAAAACATAGGTGTTTTTCTGTTTTATTTGCCAGTTTTATTAGAGAGTGTAAATATTACAAAAAATAAGTTGTAACTTATAAAGTATAACAGTATATAAAGAATCACAAAAAAGTAAAGGAACATCTTAATTAGTCAAATCACAAAAAAGTAAAGGAACATCTTAATTAGTCAAATCACAAAAAAGTATAAATATCATTATCAGTCTCTGGAACAATTACAAATTAAAAAACACAATGCATCAGTTGTCCTGTACGATATGTAAATACTCACTACTTCAAAAAAATATCGAAATATTACTCACTTCCATCACAACTACAACCTTGTTTTCACAGATACGAATACCAAACTACGAATCCTGCGCGTGTGCAGTATCGTTCTAAGGTGCAATAGGATAGTTTTGGCTTGCCTCCTTGGATGATTCATATATTTCATCACTTCTCTTGATTGTACGATGCAATTTTATATTCACAGTTTAATTAATTTTGCCCGTCAGGGTGACATAAAAAAAAAAAAAAAAAAAAAAACGTATACTATTTTACTAAGTTGGAGATCCCTGAACATATAATGGAGACAATTTTAAAAAATTCTAGTAAATACCGAGAAAACGGTATTTAAACTTGTGAATACCGGTATTACAAAATTGTACAAATGGCACGGAATACCGGTATTCGGTATCCCGGTATTGTACAATTCCTACTCATCACTATAACAACTACAACCTGGATAATGAAATACGTAAAATCACTCCACTTGACCATGTCCTACTAGCGAGTCATCCAGACAGGCAGACGAGTTTGTAAGGAAACCTCAATTGACTTTAAATATGAAAAAGGAAAGATTGCATTTCGTTAGACTATTATGATGTAGCCTGTCTCTTTCCCCTAACTGCCAAGAGGGGACGGGGAAAATTCCATTCGTTTCCCTAATTGCTTGGAAAAGGTTCCGCAAATGGGTGGTCAAAAATTCTGACTCTTTTTTCCCATGCCAGTCCGAAAGTTAAAAGAGACACTGGTACAATGTGTTTTCGTTTTCTCTAGAATCTTTAACGACAGCACGTCTGAGAAGATTTAACTCACACGGTGCTCCCAGACAGACTCTTGCTATAAGTGGCCGACGGACAAGAGATCAAAGAGAAATAGGCGATGAGTAACCGTGAGAAACGAGATGTTTAAAAGTTGAGAGCGAGGGAGTACGAAGATCATATTTTGACTAGAGATAATCCGATTGAGGCCTTTCGTAGCAATAGACTTGCGAGACATCGATTCCTGGGAGTCCACGAATAAAGGTAGATTTCGAACCGAGGAGGTTTCGAAACAGCAAACGCATGGTGGAGATAGAGCCAGCGAGCTCACCCGAACTCGATGTGGAATTACCGAGATCGAACGGAGAATTGTGGACCCTTAGGCATATCAAAATTATAGGACTTTTCACTAAAGAATAATTTTATTTCCTTATTTTATGCGAGCGATATAAAACCTTGCAGCGAAAGGGAAACTTTATCTGTGGACTCATTTGCAATTAAATTGTAATGAAACAACTTTTTGATGAATTTTCGTACTGTAAAATAAATAGTTATTCCAGAGCTGTTTGAAGTCATTACACTATATTAAAATTGGACAGTACAGCAGGGGAATACGATATTCGCTGATGAGTCAACTATGCAGTAATTTTTAGCGCTTCCAGAAATCAATATCCGGTCATCTAAGCTTCCTCACCCGCTACGGTGAGGGGTTTATTGTACAGTAGCTAAAGGAAATCGATGAGTGACCTCTCCAACTATTACATCTACGGTTTCAGGATTACTTGATACAACAAAATCAATTCGCACTGTGAACCAAAAGTTCCCAGGATCACTTGGTACAGCAATACTAATCAGTACTTAGCACAGATGGCTTCCCAAGGTCATTTGGCGCAACAATATCAATCTGTACAATGTAACGAAAGCTTCCCAGGGACAGTAATATCAATCGGTACTGGGCACCGAAGGCTTTCAAGGGTCATTTGACACATATCAATAAGTACCGAGAGCCGAAGGTTGCGCGGTAAAATATTATACTCAGAGCATTACGTGTTTAACTACAAATCCAATCCAGAGGGGTAGAATTAAAATTATTTCGTGATTATGTCAAATGGACTGTCTCAGATTGGAGCTATGTGTTTCTCCAGAATGAATCCAGATTTTCTTTTCAATCAGGTGTAATATAAAGGTGTGGAGAGGGAGAGTAACAGGACAAAAATATTTTTATTACACTTCTTCCTCTTCACATTTGAATAACAGAAGTTTAACAGCGGCTTAGTTCTAGTTGGACTAAAATTTATGCAGTATTTAAATAAAATCATCTGTGTCTATAAATTTGGATAAAGGCAATAAAATATGAAAATCAAAGTATTATTCAATCATATAAGCAACGATCTATCTATGAAAATCTGGAATAAAAACGTTTGTTATAAAATTTGGTCACCTGCCAAAGCTCTCAGAGGAATTTTCAAATCGCCATTACATACTCTAGAAAGTGTGTTGAAAAATTGATAATTTTATTATCACGTTTTAAACGTATTAATTTTTTTATGCTATTCTAATTTGAAATAATGATTTAGGTTGTTTTGGTGTTTCATTTCAGATTAGCATTGCAATATACTTATTCTATAAGTGGCAAAGAAAGATGGGAGTGATTTAAATATATTGGGGACTATGTGACTACCCAAAGTTCGACGTTTTGGTAAAAATTTTCGAAAATCCTCTTAGGTTTTTATTTAACAGCCCATACATTTAAGATTCCAAAACACTATTTTTGTTTATACGGTATATTGTTCAGAGGCAAACTTATAGCATAATTAGTAAACCGGAAGTGGCAGTTTACAAAACCGGAAGCAAATCCCTACACAAAATATTTTTAAGATATTAAAATTTTTAAAGCATGTTTTATTTAGTTCTATCTGTGTTATGAATCAAAATCTAATCTCTGTGTATATATTTATGTACTTTATTGCTTTTTTTTATGAAAAAAATCGAGTTTTTGCATAAAATTTGGCATATTTAAAAAATTTGTTTAAAGTATTACAAATCTTTTAATTTCTAATGCATATAAAGTTACTATTTATTTTCTGTATAAATATTATTTACATATATTTATTAAAATTTTGTATAAAAAAAGTAACTGCAATTTTTCATCAAAATTTCTCTAAGAAGGACAATTGCTGTAGTCTATAAAACTCTCCAGAGAACAGCAAAAGGGAAAAAGTCTGAATTAGTTAAATATGAAGTTAAAGAGAGATTAATCTATAAATATGATGAGTTTAAAAGGCGTACAATTAGTAGAAAATTTTTCATATTGTTTTAAAATCTTTAAATGTATTTTCTAAGAAACTGCGTTTTTAAATTTTTTGCTTCATGGTAAAGTTAACTAAAGGATTGATTGATATTTTCAGAAAATGTTTTATTTAGTTTTATCTGCATTGTAGATTATAATCTAATTTCTGTATATATATATTTATGCATTTTATTGCACTTTTTGTGAGAAAATAACATTAGTTTTTTTATAAAAAAAATTGAGTTTTTGCATAAAAATTGACATATTTCAAAAACTTTCAAAAGTAGTACAAATATTATAGCTCTAAGCACGGATAATAATATTATTTACATACTGTATAAATAAGAATATAATATTAATAATAGAACTATAGAATAAATATAATATCGAAAATTCTAATAAATATTCGAATATATTTATTAGAATTTTCAATACAAGGTTTACCGTAATTGTAATTTTTCACTAAAATTTCATTCAAAATTTCCAATCTATCCAAAATTATTTCTAATTTTGGGGAAATTATATTTGAATTCTTAGTTTTATGCCCCATTTCAAATAAAAAAAGTGTTTATTTATATGAACATTTATCTATTTCAAAAAAAGTGCTCCGAAGGTAGTCACACATACCTCAAAGGAATTAAGAATTTAAATTTTTTATTACGTGTCTATAAATCGCGTATAGATTCAATGTGTTGCGCACAACCAATGATGCACGCATTGAAATCGTGCAATAAAGCATTGTGAAATAAACTTTGATATTTTCTTTATGTAACAAAAATGGTTAATATGGTTTCAATTGGAATAAAGTTGTATAATTTTAGGATTTTTTTTTGTTGAAACTCGTATGTATGAATCTTTTAATTTTCCATCAGTGTAATTTCTCTCACTTAATGTATGATTCAAATTTACTTTTTTCTAATTTAGTTACCCTTTGAAAACATCATGCTTGGAATGAATAATTAAAGACAATTGGTTTGTTCATTACAACATTACTATAAAAAAACAGATCAATGACTGTTGGGTTATTAATTTAATGGACTGTACTAAAAAGCACCAATTAAATCTCAATTTTATTAATGCGACTTCCGATATGAAGTCTTTCGAACGAACTGAAATATGTTTACAAAGCATTAGAGTTGATACAAAACACATTGCTGCGGCAACCCTAAGCGTTGCCATTATTTGTTTACAATTCTAAAATTCGCCAAGATGTGGCACCAACATGCCAATGTTTACATGGACATTAACACCGCCCGACCTTGAAATCTTCTGGATTTCAAGTGATAATTAATTTTTCCAACACACACACACAATCAAAATAAATTCTATTAATACAATAATAAACAAGAGAAATGCTAATAAAACATACATATACAAATACATTATATAGAATAATTTTGACATATAGACATTTCAAACAATAAAATTTAAAATAAAGTATACATTTCAAGTATTGGGAATTGGTAAAAGACTTATATTAGAAATGCTGCGTTCAAAAATACCTCGAGAGGTTTTTACCATAACAACTCGAACTTTTCCATCTTTCCCTGTTACTACATCTTGGATTCTACCCATTGGCCATGTAGAACTAGGAAGATTTCCATCCTTTAATAGAACAAAGCTATTTTTTTGTATATTACTTTTTTCAAATTTCCATTTTCCGCGTTGTTGAAGATTGTTTAAATAATTCCTTGACCACTTTTTCCAAATAATTTGATTAATTTTTTGAACTTGCAGCCATCTAGAAAGTCGATTATCTGGAATATCAATTATTTTAGATTCAGGAATGGAATTAATAGGACGACTGATTAAAAAATGTCCAGGTGTTAAAGAGCTAAAATCGTTGTTATCAGAAGATAAGGGAATTAGTGGCCTTCAACTTGATTAACAACTGTTAAGAATTCTTCAATAGTTAAATTAAAATTACCTATTGTCCTTTTCAAGTGATATTTAAATGATTTTACTCCTGCCTCCCAGAGTCCACCAAAATTCGGAGATCTAGGAGGCAAAAATTTCCAGGAGATTGAATGTGAAATCAAATAAGATGCCAAATTATCCGGGGGAGTTACTACAAGTTTGTATAACTGTTTTAATTCTGAAGGAACACCTACAAAATTAGTGCCATTATCAGAAAATATTATGCTGGGAATACCTCGACGAGCAAAAAATCTTTTTAATGTTACAATTAAGGCATCAGAAGTTAAGTCACTTAAGATTTCTAAGTGAACAGCTCGGGTTGAGAAGCAAACGAATATTGCTACATAAATTTTGTTTAAAGCTCCCTTACGTTGATTTTTATATTTAATATAAAAAAGACCGCAAAGATTGATTCCAGTATTTGTAAAAGGGGGAGTTAGGCAATGATGCCATTAATTGCTCTTCTATTTTAGGTTTGGCTTTAAAGCATTTAATACATTGATGAACTATTCTTCTAGCATTATTTCTCCCATTTAGAGGCCAATATTTTTCCCTAACAAGATGAAGTAACGTTTGAGGACTGACATGCAAATTATTTAGATGGAAATGTTCCATTATAATATTAGTATATGATCTCTCGGTAAGAGTATTGGGTGTTTCTGGTCAAATGATGTCCGAATAATCTAATCTTCCACCAACACGAATTAATTCAAATTCATCAAGAAAAATATTTAAATTACTTACAGTTCCTTTGACAATTTCCTTTTTTCTTAAACTTTTTATTTCTTTATAAAATACCATTGATTGTACTCCTTTAATGAGAAATCTTAGGGAATATTCTAATTCTCTTGGACAGTCAAAGGACCACTCCGTTTGTCCTTGTTTGTACAGTTCAACACAAATCTGAAAATAAAACTAAGAATTCTAATTATTTTATGAAAATTATTACTTAAAGAGAGGATTTGATTCATAAAATTACTGTCCGATGAAAGAATTAAGTTTGTAGAAGTCACAATTTTAAGTTCAGTCAAATATAATTCCTTTTCAGAGGGATTCAAGTCATTTTGGCGTGAATCATCCATAATTTCTTCCATGGCAGAAGATGGCCCTGACCACCAGAATTCCAGGTGTTCAAGATCAGAAGGATTGACTCCACGGGAAATGAGATCAGCAGGATTATCACGAGATGAAATGTGTTTCCATTGATAGTTAGCTGTAAGAGCTTGAATTTTCGAGACTGTTTGCAACAAATGTTTTTAATTGATGAAGGGATGAATTATAATCCACGCTATAACTATAGTAGAGTCTGAAAATAACAATATTTTGTCAATGTTCAGTTTCAAGGAATTCACAACTTTGTTGATTAACTGTGAAAGTAAAAGACAGGAACACAATTCTAGTCGAGGAATAGAAATCGTCTTTAAAGGGGTAACTCGTGATTTGCTGGCAAGCAATTTTGTTGTTGGAGTATAATTTTCATAATAACTTCGCAGATAAACCACTGCTCCGTAAGCAGCAATTGAAGCATCACAATATCCTAGTAAAATTATGCGTTCAGAATTATCTGTCAACAAATATCTATTGATGGAAATATTTTTGATTGTCTTTAAAGTGGAAACAAAATTATTCCATTCGATGCACAATATGTTAGGAAGCGAGTCATCCCAATTAATTTTCTCAAGCCAAAGTTTCTGAAGGAATATTTTTGATTTTGTTATAACAGGTCTAATTAGTCCAAAAGGGTCATATAATTTAGCTATTGTAGATAGAACTTCTCTTTTGGTGTAAATAGTTTTTTTCTTTTACTGAAACTTTAAAATTAAGTGTGTCTGATTTTGAATTCCACACCATTCCCAATGTTTTGGTTGTGCACTCTTCAAGCTGAGCAAATAAATGTTTTTCGGAGATTGGATATTCTATATCTAAAAGTTCACTATTATTAGAATTCCATTTATGTAAAGTCATACCACACGTTTTAAACATTTTAATTAATTGATTTTTGAGAATTTTAGCGTTTTCAATGTTTTCACAACCAGTAACAATATCGTCCATTTAAATATCAGATAGAGTTGTTTCAGCTGCCAATGGAAAAGCATCCGATTCATCTAAGCATAATTGTTTAATTACTCTTGTGGCTAGAAATGGTGCACTTTTTGTGCCATAAGTTACAGTATTTAATTCATATTCTATTGGTTTTTCCCAATGCTTATTTTTCCATAATATTCTAAGTAAATTTCTTTGGGTTGGGTCAATTAAAATTTGTCTGAACATTTGTTTAATATCTGACGTTAGAACAATTTTATGCTTTCTAAACCTCAGCATGATATTAAAAACATCTTCCTGAACTCTATCAGAAAGAAGGATATCATTCAGACTTCGACCACTTGTTGTAGGGGCAGACCCATCAAAAACTACACGAAGTTTTGTAGAGTTGTTTTGGGACTTAAAAACGCCATGATGCGGTAAATAGTAATTAATAGGAGAATAACAATTATCAGGGATTCTTTGCATATGACCAAGAGATTCATACTCCTCAAGAAATTCTCTATAAAGCTTATGCATGTGGGGATCTCTATCTAATTTTTTAATAGTTTGGTTAAGCCTCTTTTGAGATAAAATTAGAGAATTTCCCAGAGTAGGTAACTCCTCATCCTGGACAGGCATATAAACGATAAATCGACCAGTACCATAACGTCTATGTGTGTTTCTAAAATGCATTTCACAAAATTCTTCCTCTTTGCTTAAAGGCCTATCCAGGATGATTTCCTCTATTTCCCGAAATTTCTTTATGCAACTATCTATACTTTCTGATTCCAAAATTAAGAAACAACTACTTTTATGGTTAATTGTATTAATAGATCCACTGACAATAAATCCGAAAACTGAATTAATGAGGGTTAAATTATCTGATATTACTTTCCGCGCGACCATCTTTTATAATTTGGTAGAAAAGTTCCGCTTCTATAATCATATGTATTTTTCCGGGTTCGTCAAAAGTAGGGTCAGCTAAGAAAGAACGATTAATATCATTAAACTTTTTAATTCTAAAATTAGGTTGGGTGGAAGGAACAAAATCAGTAATGCTAGAAACGATTAGAAAATCTAACGGTGATGTGTAAGAGGAATCCTTATTGCTAATATTGCATTATTTATTTTCCATTTAATGTTTATTGAATTTTCACTTAATCCACTGACTGCGAGATTTACTTTTTTCTTTTCGAGACCAAGTTTTGAAGCAAATTGGAGGGTCATGAAATGCGACTGAGAAGCGCTGTCTAGAATTACTCTACCGCGAACATATCTGTTTAACACTGGAGACCAAATACCCACGATAACTGTGCACAGAAAAACGAATTTATTACTACTTTTATTTAGAGAAGAGAATGTCTGAATCGTTTGGGGTTCACTAGGATTATTTATCACCGCATCGGGCATAAGAGAAGGGGGTGCCAGAAGGGGAATTGGCTGAATGACTAAAGCATTCGAAGATGATCCTTCTGCGTTGTTTTTTTTTAATGTTTTCTGACCTACATAACAAATAATTGTGTTTCCCTTGGCACAATCTGCATGTGTACTTCGATTTACAAAGCGCCACTTTATGATTGTTATTTAAACAATTAATGCAGAGTCCATGTTTTTTAACTATATTAAATCTTTGCAAGAGGTTCAGTTTTAAAAAAAAGTGTGCAATCATACAAACGATGTGTTTTTTTGCACAATAAACAATTATTATTATTATATTTCACCATGAAACTTTTGCCTTTGTTTGGAAACGGAGTTTTCAACTTTAATGGAGGTCCCTGAACTCCGTGTAAATTTTCTAATATTTGGGTTCTATTTTGCAAAAATTCCCAAAACATTTCCCATTTCGGCAATTCAGTTAAAGTTAGGCTAATTTCGAACAACTTTCGGGATTCTTTATCTAACTTTTGAATGATAATGTTTATTAAAATCTGGTGAGTGAACTCATTAATTTCTAAATCCATAAGTTTTAAACCTCTTAGGTTTTTATTTATAACATCAATTAAGTTCCTAAGACCTTTAGATGATTCTATACAAAGCTTTTCAAAATTAAAAATGTTCATAATATGAGAATTTATTATTAGACGTTTGTTTTCATATCTTTTAATTAAAACAGTCATTAATGACTCAAACGTATCTTCCGAGGTTTCGATAGTTCTTGCTTCCCCTTTAAAAGCAGAACGTAAATAAAACAGTTTTTGCGTATCATTCAGCACTGAATTATTCGTAATTAGGCTATCAAATTGTTTCCAATTTTCTATTACACCATGAAATTCAGGTAGGCTTACATCAGGTAATTTAACGAAACTAGATTTTGAATTGTCATTATTACTTAAAGCAGTATCACAAATAGATAAATTTTTAGAAATATCATCATGCTTTAATAATAAAGTTTGTAAGCCTACCTTTATGGATTCCAAATCTTCTTCCATTTGGTCAAAAGTCAATTCCAATTTTGGTAATTTTTCTTCTTCTAGAATTTCATAATATTCTATTTTCAATGATTCCATATTAGAGAAGATTTCAGAAATGTTGTCTAGTTTACTTTGAATTAACAATCTTCTTGCATTTAGAGCTTTGTCATTTAAAAAGGTTTGCAATTTTGTGATTTTGGCTTTACAATTGCCACGACGACGATTTAATAGTCTCTATTTTTTCCGCACCTGCTACGGAAAGTGTTTCATCTGACTCAATAGCTCCTGCTCCTTCCATTTTGTTTACTAAGCAAAGAATGCGTAATTCAACAACAAATTATTTTAAATTCTACGCAAGTTTCCTCCGCGCTCTGACGGACCACAATGTTGGATTATTAATTTAATGGACTGTACTAAAAATCACCAATTAAATCTCAATTTTATTAATGCGACTTCCGATATGAAGTCTTTCGAACGAACTAAAATATGTTTACAAAGCATTAGAGTTGATACAAAACACATTGCTGCGGCAACCCTAAGCGTTGCCATTATTTGTTTACAATTCTAAAATTCGCCAAGATGTGGCGCCAACATGCCAAAGTTTACATGGGCATTAACAATGACTTTTTAAAAAAAATAATGAATTAGGAGCCTTAGGTAGTTATTGTTATGCACTCAAATTCAAAATATCTCCGATATTGTTTTAATTAGTATTTTTAATGCAGTTTTAAAAGTTAATAATAGTATACGATACTTGAAATTTAAAAACATAATGATTGGAAGATTGAAATCCAGTAAAAATATAGTGTTTAAAATAGTTGCATTTTTTTTTTTTTTTTTTTTTTTTTTTGTTATAAATTCCCTTCCACATTCCAAAAGTACATATTATAGTAATTGCATTAGAGAAAAAAACTACAGATTCAGTATGTAGGTATAATTTTATCAAGAGGCTGAAAAATTGTCTAAATTTCTTACACCACTTTAACCCTTTGTCTACCGACATAAGAACCACTCACTTTAAAATTACACATAATAACCATTTTTACGAATACTCTGACCGATACTTAGCAGGAATATTCTTTTAAATACACTGTTCCAAGTAATATGGCAGCATGGGATCTATGATGAGTATTTTAGCGGAGAAGGTGAATAGTTTTATATCAGAAACCGCGTTTTCGGCTGATGGCGTTTTCAGCGGATTGCTAAGATTGTCATTTTTGCTCCGAAAAAGTAGTTAATGTCAAGAGGTAAGTTTTTTTTTTCTATGTTAATTTTAAGACCTTAGAAACAATTTGACTACTTATTTTAAGTGAACAGTGTATATAATTAATTTTACAGTTGAATATCTTTAATTAATTAATTAGCTCTAATGGATTAAATTTCCCAAAGTTGAGTATTTTTTTATGTATATCACTTAATTTTCAACATAGTGATTAAAAAATAATATTGCATGAAAAAACTGCAGTAAATCCTAATGCGATAGATAAAGGCTTAAAAAATTACGGAAACTCAATATTAAACCCATCCTTACTTAACCTCTTCAGAGCCAAGGTACACATATGTGTGCCTGCGCTTTTAACACTAGATTGCCCTAGGAAGTCATTTTGACTGCTTTTTAATTTCAATTAGAAAAACAATTACCTATATTGCACAATTTCTTAGGAGTTTTTGGAATATATTTTTTTTCCAAGTGAAGCAAATTTTTTTGTCGTTAATATTATGAATAAATATTAAAAATTAATTTTAGACAAATTTCTTTACACATTAGTTATTCTTTCACAAAGCAGTCATTGTGACTTCTTTCGGGCAATATAGGTGAGTACTATGTTTCAAATTTAGCTAAGCCTTAGTATTAACTGAAATTTTGAATTTATTTTTTATTTGATGTAAATGACTTCTAAGAATCTATAGATCTTATAATGATTCCTCTTTTAACAGTTGTGGTACTGAAATTAGAAGTTAATTTTGAGGTGTGACTGTGTGCTCTTACGATGCTATTCGGTTCCAAATACAAACGACACTGAAAATGAAATTTTACGTGTGATTTCATTTTTAGTGACGATGACTGGCTTATTTTGATGATTTATAGTTATACACTTAACTTTAAATAAGAATATATCTATCGTAATGTTTATAATATCATTAACAATTTTTAAAAATTTAGAAATCCATTAAATTTACATTGAAATATGTTTTATCTGGTCATAATTAATGTTATTTCAAGATTAGTTTACTATTTGGTTTATTTAAAACTGGCCTAAATTAAAAAGTGTTTCTTAAGTCTAAATATAAATTTATACACATATTTTAAGAAATTTACTATAGTTATTGTTATATTCTGATTTAGAATATTTAACTTGGAAAGAAAATGAGGACATTATGAATCCAAGTGATTCCCTGATGAGGTGGATCTGCCAAAGAAGATGAAGAGGGTGCAGTAGAGTAAGCACCCAATATTACGAAGTAAAAGCTGCATCACAATTTTTTCCGCTGTTTGATCTGATAGAAGCGAACATTTACCTCGCAGACAAATTGGCCTCAAAATGTAGATTTGTTGTTGCTGCCAACTCATCAATAGTCATTTCAGATCAAGGCCCATGAAATTCATTGCGGCAAGGGGCTTGTCATTAGCCGTACCTTTGAGCACCCTACAGGCGATGGTGTGATTTTGCTTGGTTCCACCCCAATTTTGAGGGAAAACACCCTGGGGTGAATGTAGATTTGAAGGTTGCAAACTTAAAACTCGTGTTTTCTTCATTCAAAATGTACTTTTGCTTACAAAAAATAAATGTTTTACAAAAAAAAAGTTATTTGAAAATTTAATTGTTAAGCATTTTTACCATTTTTAAAGAAGATTTATTAAAATAAATGCAATTGGAAAAAATTGGACTTTTTTAATTGCTGCAGTCAAGACTTGAGGTGCACCTCCGTGTGTACCTCTCAACATAATAAAACTTCTTGGGACTCGTTGATCTGCAATAAATATTATTTTAAAATTTATTCTTCTACAGCTTTTAACTTTGGATTGAAACAACTTTTATTTCAAGAGTTCCATGATGCGGTAATGTTTGAAGGCCACTGACTTAGAGGTATAATATTAGGTGTGAATCTCTTTAATATGTTACGTATGAAACAAATATTTAAATCTGTATTCACATATTTCAAATACTGCCCATCTAATGATTACATCTGATCATTTTGATATTTGAAAGTGTAATAGAGTATCATACAATTTCCTACAGTCCCATAGTTGATATATCTTGATCAAGCTATAAAGAAAACTCACATAAAAGCATCTGGAGATGTCCTTCTTTGGATTGTTTGAACATATCGTCTCTCCGTTTCCTCGTTGGATTATTTATTTATTTATTTTACCCAATGATAATTGTACTAAAGATTTTTTTTTCTCTCGAAGTCTTTTCTTGCACGCATTTCATATAGGAAAAACAATGATAGATTACCCAGAATACCAGTACAGCACTAAGTTACCTTATTATCTTAAACTTTTCATTATTATACTTAAACAACAAAAGCTTAACTGTAATTATTATTTTTATAAAATATTTTTCTTTAGTTTGAAATATCCAAATACCTTACAAAACAAGTACATGAATGTATTAATACATACGTGAATGTATAGTGCCAGCTTATTTTATCAAGCGTTGATAATTTAAAATGTCCATTTACTACAAATACTGAGGGAAAAGTAATTGAAAAAAAGCCACAATTCACATCGACTGACAACCTTGCCCTTTACGCGCCAACTGGACTAGAGGAGAGGTTGCCATTTTCAAAAAATACTTCAGAAGACAGTAACAGTAAAAATAATTTATGTCTTGTATTCATATTAAAAAAATAAATTGGTTAAAATTCCCTTTTCCGACATCTCTTTCACTTCCTTTCCTTGTCAGGGTGGTTTCTTTTCTATCCGCTTAACTCAGCTTTGCACGGACTTTTTCTAGTATAAAACTCGTTTTCATTTTTTTTATCCTCAGGTATAAGATCAAAATCAATCTAGTTTTATCCACAAGACACAACAGACAATATGTACGATTTTACTGTTAAATAATTAATTTAGTAATGAATTATGGGGGGGGGATATTGCATTAGTTTTTTTAAAAAAACATTAATTTATATTCTACACACTCTCCGAAAGTTGTCTTTCCGCACCTGAGCCATGAGTACTCAAACTCGTGAATTCTGTGGTAGGTTTAGGGGGCGTGACACATAAACTTACGTGAAGGGCGCAAGCATATCGAAAAGACGAAAATAAAAGATTATTTAAAAAATATATTAATTTACTGAAAAGGAAAAAAAACAAACTACATTCTGATACATTTACACAGATATAATTAATTTATAAATGTATCAGTACTGCACAATATATTTAATAATTAATTTATCAATTCTAAGTTAAGAACAGGTTTAGAGAGTAATTA
>BMAV01003086.1:150812-161942 GCA_019973955.1 Trichonephila inaurata madagascariensis
CCCCATCCAGGGTTCTCAGCATTTCCCCCCCGACCCCCCCCCCCCCCCCCCCCCCCCCCTGTAACAGTTTATATTAAAAAAAATATATTTTTATTTAAAGAGTTTTTTCTTAATATTTTTACTTACACCCAATGTATATGTTACCGTTATAGTTCAAAATCCGCTGATGTGCAGATTACCTAGCTAATCTGTATATAATCTGATTGTATCCGTTTAAGTGCAGAATCAAGGGTTCTCAGCATTTTAACTGGGTTATCTTCACATTAGCGGTTACTGTATCCTTTAAGTTCAAAAGTTTGATTTTCTCATTTCCTATCTGTTAAAAATTTTTTGATTGGACGTTGACTCATTCCAGAAAAGTTTATCCTAAGTAGTTAGAAACAGAGTGGCGCAGGCATTAAATGTATTCGATAAAAAAATTTCTTCAATTAATTTATAAATCCAGTGCTTGCAAAGAAAGACATTAAATGGAAGAAGATATTCCTGCTGTAGAAATATTTTTTTACGTTGAGTACGCTCTCTACTGATGAGGGCCTGTTAAGGCCGGATCACTGATGTGAAGGCTGCGTTAAGACGGCATGATGCTGGATGTTTGAAAGATCCGATAGTCGTTTTAAAATAGTTAAAGCCCATCTGAAAGTGAATTTCATAGAGGAGATCAGGCTGGGGAATGTCCTAGAACGTCGGGGAATGTCTTGAAGCGTCGTTGAGCGTGCGTGAGTTTCCCCTTTTGGATATGTCTCTCCTTCAAAAACGACACAGAATCACTTCTGCTTGGACGTAGCCGGAACTACTATTCGGCCATTGCTCCCCACGTGCGGTGGATAAAGGGAGGTGAATCAAAAACGTGGCGCCCCTTCTTGCACAACGACTGGCCAGGGATACACCACCCGCTGCTACACCAGATCAACTTCGGCAACATTTGAAAGCCGCATGAACTGCTACACCCCAAGGATACATCCAAAGCCATTTTGATTCTATACCGAGGTTACAGCCAACAATGGTGGCTACACTAACCATTGTTTTTGTCATCATCCGTACGTTACAAGAGGTTGGATTTTTGTGCACCATGTTATCTGCCAAATAAATTTCACTGCGGTCCTTCTTGGTGTGGCCAGCAGTGCATAGGCAGCAAAAGAATGTTATGGGTTTTTGAGATAAATTGTTTGACATTTATGAAATGATTTTTTATGAATGCTTATTGAAAATTTCTTTAAAAAAGTATGCATTTAAAACATAACTATTTTCTGAAAAACAAATATTTCTTTAATTTATAAAAATGCGTACCATTTTTTGTAATATGTATTTCAGAATTAATTGTTAGAAAATACATCCCAGTATTTGGAACAATAAAAAAAAACTTGGCATTTAAAATAAAGAAAAACTAGTTATTTTTTCCTAAGGTAAATGTGTGAGAAAGGTAAGAAAATATATCAAAATGTTTTGAATCATTTGAAAAAAAATATATTAGCATTTGAAATTAAATACTAGTAACTTCTTTCTCTCAGATAAATCAGTTTTTTTTTTCACTTTTTATAAGATGTGAATGAAAATGAACATAAAAATTAAAACTATGGAATTTTGAGACCTAAAACTCTCAAATTTTGTGAAATAATACAAAAATTTATCAATAAGAAATTAAGTTAAAACAAGTTATTTGATTTTTTTAAAGTAAGGATATAGGGGAATAGAAAATAACTAATATTTTACATCAGAAATATTTGACTGTTTGCTTTAAGAGATTAAAATATGTATAAAAATTTTATTTTGATGAAATCTTTGAGCAATATCGTGTTGTTGTTTCATTTAAAATTCTGTAAGCCCAATCTCTTTCCAAACTACCCTTATTTTCATTTTCACAGCAGGTGATGAAATAAACTCTCCTTAAGCTCTGAAATTTCTTCATCTTATTCCATAATCTGGGGGAAAATGAGAATCTTTTCATTGCTATGGAAGGTTTTTTACTGTCTTGAATCGTGCTTCTACATCACATCTACCACTCACTTTTTCTCGCGTCTCTTCCAGATTGCATCGACCTGTAGATCATTCTAAAGAAAGTAAGTGTTTTTTTTTTCTACGGCAATTAAAAAAAGCTAGTAATAATTAATTATGTCTGTCTGTATATAAAACAGGCTTTTCATAATGACGTAATAAATTTATTTATTTATCGCACTCTCTAAAACAATAATAAAAGGACAGTAAGTCCTGTTCAATATTATGGTGACAAATTGTTATGCTACAACAGGGGTCGGCAATCTTTTAGCTGTGGTTTGTCTAACCAATCTACCCATATAATTCAGCGTGCCACACAGTAGGACATTTTTTAGACAATTCGATTCCCGTTACAATCCATGCAGAATTAGAGAATAGCCAATAACATAGGTATTTACAGTTTTGTTATATATTAATTTGACATTATTTATGGATATTACTTAACATAAAAATAAACAGCAAAGAAATATAACCATTTCTTCAACAAAAATTTTAAAGAATTAAAATTGTATATGTATTATGTATTTTTTAAACATAGTTATTAAAAAACAAGTAATATATATAAAAAAAATTTAGTCAATTCCTATTTAGGTTAACAAAGAAAATTTTTTATTTTAGTTACTTTTTATTAAATAATTATAATTCATATAGACATATGACTAAATCACAGTATTAAGTGGCATAATAGAAAGCGATTTTTATTCTACATATGGTGTTAGACTATTATTTAAGTTTGTTACTATTTATTCATTCATAAATCACACTCTCAAAAATCCGGCCATCCCAGGTAGAATTTGAACCCACGACCTTTGGATTAGAAGTCCGACGCGTTATCCATTGCGCTACAGGGACATAACGAACGATTTTCTTTTTTTATACGGTATTGGACTATTATTTTTGTTTGTTTTTATTTATTCGTTTTTTAATTTAATTAATGAATTAATATTTGAAAAAAATCTATTAACATCAAGTGTCATCCACTACAACTTTAAAAAAAAATATTTGAACATAATACGAGACAACTCGTAGATAAATAAGAGAGTATTTTATTAAAGATTGAAAACTTGAACACACATCACATCAGATATAAGTATTTCCCTTCATTATAACTAAATAAAAAGACAAATAAAAATTTCAATGTGAAACTTGCGCTTGCACCGCTCTACTTTTTAAAAACAAAAATTCAGGAGTCTAATTTGTGACTTTCAATTAGACATGATTCTGAGCATTCAGTTGTTAAACAATTTCCTTGCGAATTCAAAATAATTTTCAAATGAGGAAAGAGATTTGTTGAACCAAAAGTAGAAAGCAGAGTACGCACTATTTTCTCTCTTAAGGTATCCGACTGGGTTCGGAGACAATTTTTTAAAATATAACTTAAATAATTATTTAATTGTTATTTTTTAATTAAGTATGTTGCAAAACTATGAAAATACAGCAAGAAGAATTTTTTGAAAGCTTATTTTTCAAAATATTGCAAAAAATTGCTCTTTTGCTAACAATTCTAGAAAAATATATATCACAAAAATAAATAAAATTTTTGCAGGGATACAATTCTTCAATGATTAACTATGATGTCTATAAAAAAAACTCAAGTTTTACCATAAAATTATGAAATACAAGTGTTTGACATAAAAAACACAGAATATTTCTGAAAAAAGTTTTTTTTTCATATAAAATTACATTAAAAAATAACTTAATTTTAAAATTATCCTTAACTTTTACCAGAAAGCATTCATTATAATACAAAGAACAAACTCAAAAAAAAAATTTCATAAGAATATTTCGTTTAGTTTTAGAAATATTATTCTTACCGTTAACCATCATGTTCAAAAATAACATTATTCAGAAAATGCAAAATAAAGTTTATATTTGCAATAAATTTTCTTAAAGATTTAGGAAGTTATTAAAACTCTCCAGATTTGTATGTTATGCCTTCCTGAACCACATACTTCAAACTTTTACATTTTTGAAGGGCCTTTCTTTTTTTACGAGACAGTTTCTTATCTGTTTTAGAATGCCTCGTAGGACCAACAATTCTCGTTTTGTCAAGGTACCAAAAATATCCTTTCATTTCAGAACATAATTTCCTTCCTAATTTTTGAAGTAGAGGTAATAGACCAGCAAATACAGAATTAAAAAGTATTATTGCGATCTAATTCCTTAAACGGAGTGTTTGTAGCTCAACAAAGTTGTCTTTCGAAATTATACTCCACACGACATTGTTAAGACTTTCATTGCAGTTCTGAGCTTTCCCGTGAGGACATTTTCTTAGAAGATTATGATCGCAAAGTTCCTTATAAGTCTTTTTAATTGAATTAATAGCTGAATTTGGAAGATCCGTTCATTTTTCTTTCAATGTTTCTCCAACAAATTCTGCTCTCTGGAAATCTCTTCTTTTTTGGCCTCATTGATCTTGTTTTTTGCATGTCAACTTTAATTTAATTAAAAATAACTATAACTCTATATGAAAGTACCAATAATTATGTTATAAATAGATCTAATTTTGAACACAAATTATAAAAAGGTAGAAACACATTTAAATCAAAGCAAAAATTGCAATCAGTTAACCATTGCCTATTTTCAAACAAAATGTATCTATTAAAAAATTTATAAAGTAAAATAAAGTTTACTAAACATAAAAAGAATTCGTCAAAATATTTTAAATGAATAAAATCTCATTTTGTAGGTGAAAATCACACAACCGAAAACTCACACTTCCGGTTTCGATTTGGGCTTACTACCTCAAATAAAAACAGCTATAACTTTTTTTCTAATTGACTCAGAATTAAAAGTACGACATTTTTAGAAAGCTTATTAAACAGGCTACGAAAATGGGCTGTAAAATAAATTTCGATTTTGTTGATGAAAATGATGATTTTAAACCCGTCGGATACCTTAAGGTATCCGACTACGTTCGGAACCGTGATTTTAAAAAAGCACATAAATGGATAATTTTCATGATATTTAGTTTCACTTAGATTAAAATACGTGTATAAAATTGTTTCAAGGACATTTTGACAAACAAAATTATTTAAATACAATATTTCGGTAAAAAATGAACTTAGAATAACCTTTTTTCAAAATGTTCTCCTTTTGCGAAAAATGCTTCTATTATAATAATATTTTGCCTGTATATAGCTCAGACCTCTGTACAGAGGCTCAACTATGATTTTTGAAAAATGCACATTATTTTCAGAGTTACAACCCATTGAAATAATTATCGGCGTTTTTTCCTTAAAATTTCTCCCCTCTGTTGTTCTAAAGCATGGATAAACCCACTTCTAAGTTATATATTTCAAAAATTCTAGTTGAACCTCTGTACAGAGGTCTGAGCTATATACAGGTAAAATATTATTATAAATGAAGCATTTTTGATAAAAGGAGAATATTTTGAAAATGGGTCATTCTATGTTCATTTTTTGTCAAAATATTGTACTTAAATAGTTTTTTATTGTATTACTATTCTTAAAACAATTTTATATACGTTTTATAATCTAAGTGACACTAAATATCATAAATATTATCCATTTATACGCTTTTTCAAAATCACGGTTCCGAACGTAGTCGGATACCTTAAAACAATAGAATCTCCTCAGCGATGACATTCAATAATTTACAAACAAGCCGAGAGTTTTCACTCAGATGTTTTCGTAATTCCGTAAATATTCGTAGAGTTGCGCAGAGTGTCACCGAGAATTGTACAACGTGGCACATGTAGGTTGCCGACCTCTGAGCTATGCAGTGTTCTCCTGAATATCTATTATCATCATAGGAAATGCTACCCTCTAAACGGAATTTGGAATTAGGCTGTTTCGTCATGCTTTTCAAAAATTAATGCCTTACTGATGGACTGTTTGATGGTACAAGATTGGGTGTGACAAATATTCAAAAGAATACACTAGAGTGAGAGAAATTTTATCAAGAGATAAAAAAGGCGTCTGTATATCACTGGACACTCGAGGGGAACTGAATATGCTATTAGTAGTGAAATGTATACGAATCCCTATAAGATTGGTATTTGCCATAACTTTTAGTAAATCACAAGGACAAAGTTTTGAAAAGATCCGTTTTATGTGGAAGGAAAACAATATTTACCCATGGACAATTGTATGTAGCTCTGTCAAAGTACAGAAGCAGAGACGGAATAAAATCTCAGTGCAATTTAGAGGATTAGGAACATTGTTTTTGAAGAGGCACCAAATGGAAGTACAAATTAAAATGCGTAGATGAAGACTTAATATGTACTTTTTCCTGATTAATATAGTGAAAAAAATACAACTACAAAATACATGTAAATTTCAGTTTTACAATTTGAGAAATGAGTATGCGCAGTTACGTGATTTGGGCGATGAGGTACTCCTCCTGGTTCTTTTAAAATAAAAGTTCGATTCACTCCAATTTAAACGGAATTCTCATAAGAACATCCAGTTCTTCCGTACTTTCAATGCTTTTGGTAACATGAAATACGTGTATTGTTACGAATTTTGTGTAAAAAAGCGTTAATAATTTGTATTTGGATGTATAATGCATTTATATTAGTCAATGTTATATCTATTTTATGTAAAAATTGTAATATTCACAAGCAACGCCGTTTCTTACGTTATAATAGTGATTCAATGGAAAAATCTTGATGATAGAACCAAGTTGGCATCTTTTGTGGCGAGTTCGTGACCGTATGGATTCTTCTGGATATTAGTAGAGAAACCCACTAATTTCTCTATCTTTCTCGAAGGATCCGCGAGGCCTCCCCGAAACTGAGTTAGCATTGTTTTGACTAGGATTTAGTGGTCTTGCCTTGACCGTGTAGAGTTGACTAGCGATTAGCTCAGCTGTTGCTTTTTTAGATACGTGTATTTTAGTCACTGAAAGTTGTGTCTGAGCGTTATGGAAGTTGTGAAGACCTTCTGAGATTAATTCTGCGAATATTGCTGTTGAATCCTGCATTTCAAGGATTGTTTTCATCTCTCCTGAAGAATTGTTTTGTTATTTGTGACTGGTCTGCATAAAAATCTTGAACCCCGATCAACGTATAACAGCATATACATGAATACATTTTATATACATGAAATACAGAGTGAACCAAAAGAAGATCTTCCTCTAAATATAAATATTTACTGTGCTCAAACTATTATTATTAGGCATATGTTTACTTGGATATTTTATGTTATGATTTTTTCATAAGGCAGTTCACTTCAGTAAATTTCAACGTGTGCCCCCTTGGTAGCTTGGAGAATATCTAAGCGGTATTTCAGCTCCCGCCAAGTGTTCTTTAATATGTCTTCCACTCTTACACTTTACGAGCATTCAACCTTCGGCTTTTATAAAGAACTCTTACCAAACGATTTTCGGCTTTTGAAGTTCATGTGATGCTTCACAAGGTGATTGAGTTGAGCTCCGTTGAAACGATTATCGAACGTGTTCAACAGTTATTTCATTCACACAAAGCCTGACGCTTCTAGGAGCATCCTTATCGCTACCTGTTTCTTTAAACATTTCATACCATCAGTTTATTAAGTTTACATCAGGAGGTTTGCTTCCATAACAATGTAGAAGGTAAATATCAGGCCTTTTTTCGCCAA
The DNA here is from genome assembly GCA_019973955.1 of Trichonephila inaurata madagascariensis. Lineage (NCBI taxonomy): Eukaryota > Metazoa > Arthropoda > Arachnida > Araneae > Nephilidae > Trichonephila > Trichonephila inaurata. The sequence continues at coordinate 158,387 of BMAV01003086.1, forward strand.
TTCATATTACACAGTCGGACCTCTATATAACGAAGTCGCTAAATCCTGAAAAAGATTTCGTTATATGGAAAATTCGTTATATAGAGGTTCATCTTTCAATTTTCTTTATACACCCCTTAAAAAAATTTAAATTCCTAAACACTATATATTAAAAAAAAGTAATAGTTCACACCTTTTTGTAAATTAATAAGTATTTATTTTATATGTCTTAACAATCAAAAAAAGAAAGAAAAGGAAGAAAGAAAAACTTCAAGGAAAGTTTCTTGACGCCTTAATCCACTTCCTAAAAAATTAAAAAAAAATTTTATGTTCAAGCACTTAAGTTTCGACATTTTCGAGCTACAAGAAATAAAGTTACCAATACGACCGATCAACAATACAAATGAACGTTGACTAGTTCAAAGACAATGTGATATGAGACAACTCCACTGAAGATGAAAGGGGATATCGCATATGTTTCCAGTGACCTGGGCAATGGGGGTTACAGGTTGCGCTTTTTGGATGAAACTCCCAGAATTCTATTGCTCTGCGAGAGTTAGGCACCTAATAAAACCATAGTTCAAGATTTATGACCACCATAAAATGTGTTAAAAGACAGAATAACTTGAAATGTCCAGAGATACTTTAAAAAAAGTTTGAATCACAAGAAAAAAGTTCGCTGTATAGAAAAATTCGCAATGCAGAGGTTCGTAATATGGAGTTTCGACTGTATATATATTAACACTGATACTCAGTCAAAATAAAAATGTTAGGTTTCTTTTTCAAAAAATTCTTTTATTAAATAGAGGTAACGGGAAAAAAATAACAATGTTAAACTATCTGCAACAAATGTCTTCGATTATATTTCCTTCTAGCTTCGCTGGCTGAATAGTCACAGGACCATCCATTGGCAGCGTCTTGAAGTGCATCGACATATCCAAGACTTAGTGTTTTTGTTTGAGTTTGATTATGGCGCCAGTATCCCAAGTACCAAAGTACAGATGCAACATGTGCTCAGCAGCGAACAACTCTAGCACCAACTTTGCACTATCAATACGATTCAATGTTTGGATTATGACCTGTACCTGTTCTTATCCATACGTTATATACTTTTGAACTTGAGTGTCTTAATCTCAACTGGAGTCGAACAACTGCGGAATTTTCTCGATTTACGTAAAGAGAGTACAGCCCCAATTGATTATGGTGTTCTTGAGCTTTGCTTAAGCTGATATATCTCAAGAATTAAATATCGTAGCTTCTTCCATGTTAATCGTGAAAAATCTGGAAGATCAAAGTCACTTAACAAAATACATATCGCCCTTTTTCTTGCCCAGTCCTTTTCTTCAACTGTTTGTTGTAAGTAATGAGGCTTCTTCTCTAAATCTAGCATTCGTTGGGCAATTGCATTGTTGTCCTCAATATTGTTAAATCTTGCTGGGTGGAAAACATTAAGAATTGCACAGACGATTTTAACATAACTCCAATATATGGTATTTGGACTTTTGAGATAATATTGCTTAAAGCTCTCCACTTCTTCAGCTGGCCGTTTATTGATTCAACTAACCAACGAATCGATGTCGCCAAACGTGTCTCGTTAGCACTTCTATAGACAACTGTGCTTGTTTGTCCAGAAATGCAGGCATTTTAGATACTAGGTCCATTTCCTTTAAAAGCTCAAAAAAATATGACAGATTCGCGTACAAGCTATTTTGTTTCCTAACACATGTGAACGCGCTTGATGCATTAAAACAAATGAATGTCAGTTTAAAAGACTTATTGTTGTTGTTACTAATGCCATATGATCGGCAAAGGCCAGATCAAGGCCCACGAAATCCATCATGGCAAAGGGAAGCCTGTCGTTAGCCATAGCTTTGAGCACTATACAGGCAACAGAACGATTTAGCTCGGTTTCACGCCAATTTAGAGGGAGAACACCCGGGGGGTGGTTAGGGCCTTCCACCTGTCTTCCCCTTCCACCAACCTCACGAGAGGACTTCGGGCTCGACGGCTATTTAAAGTACCCCCATGCCGCGAAGTCACTATACATTTACAAACACCCATGTCTTCTCCGGGATTCGAACCCAGGCCCAACGGCACAGCAGTCAGCGTCGCTAACCACCATACCGGATGGGGGATAAAAACCTTATTATTGTAGTATTTGAGAGTCCAAAAAATGTTTTGGTGCTTAAAGCGCTTAGCAATATTTTTTTTTTAATGAAAGTTAGAAAAACTGCTTAAAATAACAAAACTCAATGAAATTGCCAAGTTTGATGACTTTTTTTTGTGACTTGTAATTTTTGGCCCTTACTATTTTAGAATAAAAGTAAAGATCAATACCAAAAGTTCACATAAATATAATAATACAATTCCAATAAATACTTTGACTCTGATGGGCGAAAAAAGGCCGATTTTTACCCACCTCCTTTAAGCTGAGCATTAATGGTCGGTTTGGTTTCGTGAAATCATAGTACACATTCAACTTTCACTTGAATTGTCGTCCTACAAATGTTCCTCCGAGACTATCTTGAAGGAGAATTCGTGCTATTTACTGCAAAAAAAAAACTACTAAAACTGACCTATCCAATGATACAAAAGTTACATTATTATATTAAATGTTTATTTTGTAATCAACTTTTATAATCAAGGCAAGACTTTTGATTCTCCTATATAATTAGCTAAGAAAAATGGCGGAGTTAAAAATGGATTCAATAAACAGAGAACTGCAATTGAAAATAATACATCTTTATGCAAAATGTTTACTTTTTTAAAATAAAAAACAAAGGCAAATAATTTGCGCTTACCACCCTTTTTTTCCAGCCTTCACACATTGTCCATCAATTCCCTATTTTTATTTTAAAAATCTGAGGCACCTAAGTATGTAACTAAATACATACATACACATGCACCTAAGTATAAAAAAATAATATTTACAATTATAAAAAATATTGAAAAACTAAATATAGTTAGTTAACATAAAATACATCATAGTTAAGTTATAAATTCTTACATATAAACATATGAAATTTATCTTAAAAATTGATAATAGTAATTGTTTTTCAATCTATGTGTTTTATACTTTTATTATTTATTTACTATTTTTCCCTTTATTTAATATATTTCTACGTATTTATTAAACTGATCTGACTCAGTTGGTGTAGCCATTAGCTGGCAAATAATTGAGCAATTATTATCCCAACTTTGCTGTCCTATCATTACCAATTTCTTGATCCTTTGCAGTTTAAGAACAACAAAACTGCATATATATATATATATAAATTAATAGAATGCTTTCTATTCGTTAGGCTTAACTGCCGTTACAGTGAAATCGTAGCAAATTATTGTAGCAAGATTTGTTGCCTGTTTGGCAAAGTAAAAAAATAATGAACAAACTTTTTTTCCAGTTACAAGTATTATTAACAATTAGAATTTTAAAAGTTAAAAGTAAAATAATATTAACAGTTATATAAAAAAATATTCAAAATATAAATACATTTAGCATAAAATACAACATAGCAAGATATAAATGACTAAGTATAAAATTTATCTTAAATTTAATAATACTTATTTTTAATATATA
>BMAV01003086.1:166942-181927 GCA_019973955.1 Trichonephila inaurata madagascariensis
TTATTTCATTTATTTTGTTAATGTATATTAAATAGATTTCCTTGAGTCTCACTCTGCTCTGGTAGCTCTTAGTTGCTGAAGAAGTAAACAGTTATTGTCCCAAAAGGTACATTTGCGCATTGGATGTCAATTAAATCGCATTAATTGTATCACAGTAGCAACTAAATAAACAAGGGTTGAAAGGTTTATATTACTTTATTTGTTTATGTATCTGTTTACTTAAGTAAAAAATATATTTATGTTCATTGATCTTTCATTTTTCTAGCATTTAAAGACTTATTATGGACAAACTTGGGACAACGTCAAACTGATCCAGAGCAACCTGGACATTGATCACTTAAACGCAATTATTCTCGGCAATACAGTTAATGGATTCAAATAATGTGCAGTCCAATTAAATTTAACAAATGAGCGTCACCCTACACACACACAGATCATGTTCTCCATTGTTCCATGTCCTTTTTATAGCCAAATTACCCTACCTTACGATCTTTATCATACTTAACTATTAAAAGAAACAAACGTCAGAAATGCAATTAAAATATGTCAATTTGGGGATCTGCATTGATGTGTGAAACATATCGGACTTTCTTTAACCTTTTAATCTTATTTCTAGTAAAGGTATATTATAATATATTTGGAAGTCAACTAGAAAAAAAAAACTTACACACACACACATTTAGAGCTTAGTTTTAATAAAATTAACTTGACTTTAAAAAATTTTTTGTTGATAAGTATGCTTGTCACCATTATTAAAAAAGTAGAAAAAAGATTCTATTTCTTTTTTGTTTTATATTTATAATATGCGTTTTTTTTTGTAAATAGAACACACTTTGAAAATAATTGTATATTATAGCTTTTGTTTTTTATTTATAGTTGATGAATTACAGTATTATTTTCCATGAAAGTTTGGAAAACTTGGATATGGGGACATGGAAAGTTTTTTTGTACACAGGTCGTGTTGTCTTATGATGTGCCTCAAACAACAGCGTTTGTATGTATTCGGTAAAATTCGAATATAGTTACCAACTTTATTCAATCTCACTTCGTCTGGAACCAGTCTTTTATTGCAGAAGAAACTTATGGATCACCATTTTCGTTTCCGACTTGAATATCTTGAAATAATGGGCTAAATTCATGTGACGTCAGCATCACACGATAAAGGATATCACATGCTTTCAAACAATTAGTTAATGCGTTTCGCTGTTGCCGAAGTTTGCTTTTTGCGGAAACTTTCTTTCAAAAAGAACATATTTGTCGATAATAAAAACGTTCAAAAGGAAACAAAATTGCACTCGATTTAAGAGTACACATATAGCATTTATATTTTTTATGTTTAATCTTTACTCAATTATCCAAATGAAAATTTTGTCTAAATTGTACAAGAAGAACTACAAGTACATGTCTGCTGCCAGTTAGTTTTGAATTCAATGGAGAACACACATGACTGTATTAATCATGTAATTCTCATAAATTTAACCCTTTGGTGTGCTAGCCGCAAAGAAAAACCTAGTTGGTCTTAAGATCCTATATCTCTTCTACATAATTTCTCTATAAAATAAAGGAGACTCTCTCTCTCTCTGTTGCTAAATCAATGAGGAAGCAAAAGATTCAATTCCACAATTTCCAGGAAGGTCATCGAGTTGCATAACGTTCTAGAGATATATTGGTATAAGTGATACTCCTCCCATAATCTCACTACATGTGTCAACAGCAGTTGGACATGTTACCTGACTAAAGAACCCATTTTTTCTTTCCTTGAGACTGTTTGTAGCGCATTCGAGCACATAGTGTGCCAAGTTTTATAACTTTTTACAAACTTTTCTTAAGTCAGTGCTTCTCAAACTTTAAATAGATAGACACACTATTCAATCATCATTTTCATCGAACCCCCTTTCATACAATAACAATGTATTGAATTCAATAATACTACACTTTGACACTAAAGCTACAATACGACTTTAACCTCTTATGTGCCACCGAAGTACATAAATGTCTCACGCATATAAAGCATTAATTTTCTGAACGTATATATACGTCTTACCGAAGTACGATCTTTTCTGAGCAGTTCTATCCATAAAATTATTTGGAATGCAATAAAAGGACCTTGGCAGTGTTTGCGAAGGATTTACTTATTTCCGATTTGCTTATTTATTTCTTTTCTCCTCCCCTCCCCCTCCAAAAACAAACATCAAAATACGCTCGTCTATGTAGAAAACAGTGGCATTGGGTAGCGAATTGCGGAAGTTTTAATCGGCAGTTAAGGAAGTAATTATAAACCGTACAAATTATCAAGGTAAGTGTTAATACAAGCCCATAGGATCACTGATAATTATCAAACTTGTTCTTAACTTAGTATTGTTAAATTAATAATACATATATTGTACAGTACTGATACATTTGTAAGTGTATTATATCAGTGTGAATATGTATTTTATATTTTATTATACCAAAGTATTTTCTTTGTTTCCTTTCAGTAAATTAATAATTTTTTAAACAACCTTTTGTTTTCGACTTTTCAATAGGCTCGCGCCCCCCTCGTAGAGTTATCACGCCCCCGAAGAGGGGTGCGCCCCACAGTTTGAGAAACGCTGTCTTAAGTCATTAATAGATGGAAGCTCAAATGAACAATGGTAAAATAGCTTATCGATGAACGTTTGAAAATTATTGCAGTTGGTGGTACGAATACCTACCATAGCCTTAGATAGGAGTATATTTTTATTACACAATGTTGATATTAGTTCATAAATTTTTTTTTCGTCTTAGGAATTTGTCAATATAATAAAGTTTATTTCGATCATTCTTTTTTTGTTTACTTTAGGTTTTATGTCCCAAATGAACTTTTGCTCAAGATTTTCCTGTCCAGATTATCCATGGCAGGCAACATTTACCAAAATATCAACAACACTTAAATGTAAGACATTTAACTTTTTATGTAAAAAAACAATATAACTCATATGCCCTTATATAAACTTACACGATCAAACTAGTGATTAAATATTCCATTCTAGTTTTGAATATTAACAAGTATATATTGGGTGCAACGATAAACATTTTATTCTTTTCCTTGAAAAAATTACCAAAGCTATTTTTTTTAAATAAATATAACTGATCAAGAATTTTTCCCCTTTTATTCTAGATACAGTGCTTGCTTTGGCTAATTCATCATTACCGCTGCATTCTCAAGGGCCGAGGAAGTTCACAAATGGAGCCATTTTTATGATGTAATTTCTCGGCTTATTGATCTATATACAAGAGCTACTCGCTCAGTTCCTCATCACAATATCTCCGGAACTATTAGACCCACAGGCCTGAAATTTAACACAGACATGTTCCTTTCGTAAAGTAGAGATTCACTAAGAACTCGTTTTGAAAAAATCGATCCCCAAATAAGGATGTGAGGGGCTAATAAGCATTATTGTCAAATATTCCCGTTTTAGAACTGTTAGACTTACAGACTTGAAATACAGGTAGCATGTTTCTTCTGCTGAGTAGAGCATCGCTATGAATGTTTTTCGTTGAAGTCATCTCTTACAGTGGTGTAAAAAATAATATTTTTACATTTGACTCAAATAATATTAATCGCAGTTTCAATTGCTAAATTTTTCTTCCCTTGGAGTTAAATTTGCAAATTATTCACAATATTATTTAAAATGGAACCTCATTAAATTTGTTTTTATCCTACTATCTCGGTTGCTGTCTTTTTTATTTCTCCTCCGTACAAAGAACAAATATATCTGCGTGTAGTTTGATAAAAGGTTCAACAAAATGGAAGGTATTCGAGGATTTGCATCGATTATATCTCAGTGTGAAATGAAATAGTGAGCTTTCTTTGATTGGATACCTCTGAAGATTCTATGAATTTTGTCAAACAAAGCTTTTTCGCCTAATGCCAAATCACTTAATCGCATTTTTTCCCCTAATCCTTATTACAAAATAAAGTGTGTATACTAGCATTCAAGGATTTCAAATTTTAAGTTAATCGAGCAGAGAGATTTTTGCCTTTCTGGTCACTCTCTCGGTCTCTACAGTGTTCCATTCTGTTAGCACAAACAATTTCTGAAAAGTTAATTTGCTTGCTTCAAATGGGTTGTATTTTTGCAGCTAACCCATTTGCAGATACGGCAAGTCCCAAGAGTGGGAGCCATTTTATTAGTGCCACAATCCGCTATCAAATTGTGATGTTTGAATTTTATCCAATTTAAACTCTCATCAGATTCTAAATATTTCCATTATTTAATTTTTCCGAGAATACTAGAGCAAAATTGATACTCAAGGGTTCTTTAACATGCCACATAATTAAATTACATGAGTGCCTATGTTGTTCGCATCCAGTAAATCTATCGACTCCTGCTAGGATCAAACCCACAACCTTAGGTTTGCGAGGCGGGCATGATACCTCTAAAAGCCGTATCACATGTACAGGCAATTACGAGCAATTTTTTTGTCCAATTCGTGCAATTTTTACTCAGTTGCCATAGCAATGGCTTTTGAATAACTTTTTGCTAGTGAGCTGAAAAAGTTGTTCCAAATAAAAGTTGCTTGAAATTTCAGCCAATGGGGTTCTTCGGCGCCCTACGTCATAAACAAGATTGCGGCTTCGATTTCGTAAAACGCTTCAGATATGGCGTATAATATTTTAATGGTGTATAATGTTTTAACAGAGTGTAATATTTTAAATAGAATGGTGCTCCATTTCTGTTTACTCCCATCAACAAAAGCGCGTGTGAAATAGTAAAAATAATTTTGGATGTTCGTTTGCAGAAGCAGAAAAATCAGCGAGTAATTTTTCAATGAGGTGACGTCAGAGCATGTCGTTTTGTTTACGGCAACCCTTCACCCTCAAATAGGACGAAAAATTGGTCCAAAAAGTGGGACCAAAAATGTACGTGTGATTCGGCCTTTAACCACCGAGCCGACTGCGGCGAATTATTATTATTCTCAAATATTTTATTTCTATTATTTTCTCTCGGAAATAAAAATGCGCAATCGGCGATTCATCAACCCTTAGAACCTCAAGGACATCTAAATGTATAATTTATTTTCGAAGGACAATTAATATGGTTAACTAGTAGACCACTTTAACTATATTGTCATTTATTTACATCTCTATTTCCATTTCCATATCACTGGTAATGAACTTCACGAAAAGCAGGAACAAACTGGCAGCACAAAGCAATATCAACAACTTCAAGTGTTATGCCTCCAATTTACCATGGTTGCCTAGTCTTACTTCCAAACGTCGCTAGATACATCGACAAAAGTTTGCTCAGGTCAGAAGGAATTTCCCCATGAGAGATAGCTAAAAAAAAAATTTTTTTTTTTTAAAAAAAAAGTATAATCCATATTTTCTAATAAGTTTTATCACTTGTCATTTTTTATACACTGAATTTTCGTAAAAATATTCATAATGTTCCGAATTTTCTTCGTCTCATCAAAAGTTTTTCATGGATCAACAAAAAAAAAGCCTTATTTATTTATTTATTGGTACCCTCTAAGTGACTGCAACACATCTATAATCGTAAATAAAAAAATCCATGAACCCTGGTTAAATTATTATTCTTTAATGTACATCGTGTGCACTTTTTCCTTTTTAATGAAAATAAAAAATATAATTTAGTTTTAACTAATATCTTTATAACACTTCTCTTTTACAGATTAGCCATTCTACTTTTCCTGCTGTTTGCTGCAATAGGAACTGCCATCACAATTTTTGAATATTTTGATAAACCACGCAAAAGGCGAAATAGTGTTAGTAAGGTCAGTCAAAATGGAAAGTTAACCAAGAATGGCACTCCGCCTTATAAAGAAATAGAAAGTTTGAGAAATTCTCGCCAGATAGGTATTAAATTACGCTTTATTTCTGAAATAGTTTAATATCGGTGAATGAGAAGGAATAATAAATCTTAAGAACAGTAACATAACAAGAATATTCAAAAAAGTAGCATCCACACTATGTAGTTCGTTCTTTCGTCATGATAACACATTTTACTCAATTAAGTTGGACACAAAAGCAAGCTAAAATGGAACTACATTACGAAGTTATAGATTAATCATCTGACCGGAACATCCGTCTCTCAGACGGAGATGATTTGCTTTGATGCCTGTAGATAACGCTGTGGTGTGATTTTTTGGGATGAGCTGCCTTGACATCTTCAGTTGGACTCCACCCAGTGAGAGGATCACGTGATGATACTTAGCGATTTTTTTCAACTCACGATATGTACGATTTTTCTTATCTATCACGATCTATCAGCTAGCCACAATTCTAGTGTTAAAAATATATAATATAGTGTGCCTCACAAAGACTTAAATACTAAAAATTGTATTTTCGTGTTTACATGTTTCATGTTTTTAATTAAAGTATCTAAAGTATATATCTTGAGAAAAAAAAAGTTGTGCTTGATTTAACCCCACACATCTTATTTGAACCTTACTCACTTTCATGAATGATAAGGACCTTTAAAACAGTCCTTAAGGTAATAAAATTCAAAAACATTTGGGTACCCGTCTGTCAGACAGATGTTCCTCAGAGTGGTAAAAAATTGATGTTCCGGCCAGAGGATTAAACTAATGAACGATAACATACCTTTTATGAAATAGAAACTTCTAAGATAGAATTCTCAATTGTGAAAAAATATATTATTTATATATTTAAGTTAAGGAATATTTTTACAAAGTCGATGTTTTAAATTTCATCTGAATGTGATTTAATCCTTTCGAGGGCCATTTATTTCTCTTTTCAATTTCTCGCAGTTTTCTTATGTTTTATGAGCAATTAAACAATAGCACTTAAGGAAATATATTTTATTTTGTTGAATTTACATTTAAATTTTAGGGATGGAAAGAAAACTTCCCAAGGAAATATTCACCACCATAAAGAAAATTAGATTCAATGGTGATTATTTGCCATGAAAAGATGAGAAGCATGTTGCAGTGAACAAGGGGACATCACATTCTGCACACATGTAGCGGGTCCCCTTTTCATCGTCGTTAGTTGGAAACCACCTTTGGCAAATAATTTCCCACACACTTCTTTGCTTGGCAGTTAGTAGGACGTCTCTTCCTTTTTCTTGATGAATATCCGTCTATTAGCTAACGAGCAAATGCTGTAGGGAATGTTAGCATCTGTTTCTTTTGTTCACTTGCCATAGTGTGAAACTATATAATATGATGGCAAGGTCAATAAGAAAATAAAAGATACGATGCCACCATTTTACAGATCTTTTTCAATTCCTATACTATTAGTTCCCTCTCTCCCTACTTATATATATATATATATATACAGATTACAGATAGCTATAGAACCTAAGTATAACTATTCCAAATAGGAAATATTAGTATTAGGTACTGTAGTACAATAACAAACTCCTGGCCTTTGGAACCAATATTGCAGGTTTAAACAAGTTTTAGGGCATGTATATATATACTGTTCAAATTTTCTGTCGTTAGTAAAATACTTTCGATTCATCCATTCCAGTTCAAATACATTTTTTAATCTTGTTATGGATGATACTTGATGTTAATACAGTTTTTTCAAATATTAATTCATTAATAAAATTGAAAAATGAATAAATAGTGACAAATAAAAATAAAAGTCCAACATCATATATAAAAAGGAAAATCGTTCGTTGTGTTCCTGTAGCGTAATGGATTGCGCGTTTGACCTCTAATCCAAAGGTCATCGGTTTGAATCCCATCCGGGATAACCTAGTTTCTGAGAATGTGATTTCCTTTTTACTGTACTATTTTATTAGAATAATTAAATTTAATTAATGAATGAATAGTAACAAACCAAAACTTTTTGAAAAGAAAAATCGAAAATTGCAAAGAAAATTGCTTTCTATTTTGTCACTTAATATTGTGGTTTTGTCATATGTATATACATATTTATATTAATTGTAACTATTTAATAAAAAGTAACTAAAATAAAAATTTTCTTTGTTGACCTAAGTAGGAATTGATTTAATATTTTTGAAGTACTTGTAATTTTGTATCTTTCTTTTCTTTGATCGAAGTGACTCCCCCCCAACCCTCCCCTGACATCATTATATACAGTAATAGCTTTTGGACAAGGTGCTTTTTCTTTAGTAATAGCTTTTTTTGTTCAATTTACAGATGTCATGATCGCTGGATTATGTGCAGTAGTATAAAACTGAAGCGGGAATTTGTTTTCCCATTATCGTAATAGCAAGATCATTATATTGTAATGGGTTTTTTACTTCCCACTGGTGTATTTTGTAAGATAATACAGATGGGAAGTCATCTTCCCAAAGCCTTTGAAAGGGTTAAAGAGGATCACTAAACATTGTAAAATTTTTTTTTCAGGATTATTTTGGGAAAGCGATTAATCTGCAAAACCTTCAAAATGTTTTTTGTTATCATATTTTTTCTGAATCTTATTAATTAGCTTTTTCTTAAGTTAATTATCTTTTACTTAATATAATAAGCTCTTTTTTACTTAATTTAAATAAATTTTACTTAATTTAAATAGCTTTTGCCTAATTTAATTAGTTTTTACTTACTTTTTAACTTATTTTAATTAATTTTTACTTACTTTTTACTTAATTTAATTATAGTTTTTACTTTTCGTTCCAGTTATACATAAATGATTTAAAAAACTCATATGTCAATTTTAGCTGTAAGCTTAATATCATACGTTAAACAATTCATACGTGCTAATTGCTCATTCAAGAAGCAAGCATTATTGAGATATTTTATATTAATAATATGAGAAAGAGCTCTCATTATAATGCTATTACATATGTAAAGAAACTCGGAATTAAAAAAGATGTTTATAGAAGTAAGTCTCATATGTGCTATATAATTGTACGTTTTGTTGTTTTTTATATTTTTTTAAGGTATCCGACTATATACGTGCGGAACCGTGATTTTAAAAAAGCGCATAAATGGATAATTTTCATGATATTTAGTGTCACTTAGATTAGAATACATGTATAAAATAGTTTTAAAGACATTTTGCCAAAAAAAAAAACTATTTAAATACAATATTTCGGCAAAAAATTAACTTACAATAACCTTTTTTTAAAATGTTCTCCTTTTGTGAAAAATGCTTCTATTATAATAATATTTTGCCTGTATATAGCTCAGACCACTGTACAGAGGCTCAATATGAGTTTTGAAAAATTCACATTATTTTCAGAGTTACAACCCATTGAAATAATTATCGGCGTTTTTTCCTTAAAATTTCTCCCCTCTGTTGTCGTAAAACATGGATAAACCCACTTCTAAGTTATATATTTCAAAAATTCTAGTTGAACCTCTGTACAGAGGTCTGAGCTATATACAGGCAAAATATTATTGTAAAAGAAGCATTTTTGATAAAAGGAGAATATTTTGAAAATGGGTCATTCTATGTTCATTTTTTGTCAAAATATTGTACTTAAATAATTTTTTACTGTATTACTATTCTTAAAACAATTTTATATACGTTTTATAATCTAGGTGACACTAAATATCATAAATATTATCCATTTATACGCTTTTGTAAAATCACGGTAGCGAACGTAGTCGGATACCTTAATTTATTGATCAATTATGAAAATGAACAATCATTAAAAAATATGAAATTATGGTTGTATTACTTTGTCCCTTTTTATTTATTAGGATGAATTTACATGTAACATATTTATTTTATTTTCAAGAAAGATTTAAAATTTGCAAGGACTATCTCAATTGCTTCTGCATTGCAACAAACGGGAAAAAAATATTGAATATCAAATCACCGGAGGGCGGCTTTGGGTGTCTTCATGGACTGAGACTCCTCAGCAATATTTGGGTTATTGCTCTTCACGTTTTCTTAATTACTACATTTGCCGCTGGTAAGTTAACTTCTTCAGCTATGAAATCCTAATTTAAGGGAGAACAATACCCTGGACACATATTTTTAATTTATGCGATGGTTGAGGCAAAAGTCAGGGCAACTGTGTTTTTTTTCTTGAAGATACCAGTCCGGTTGGAAAATGTGTCATATACAGACGAAAGGACAAGGTGTTAATTACATGTGTGGACAATGAACAGCACTTAAATATCATAACACACTAATTTATTATGGTAGTATACAGGACAATATGGTCTTCACGGTGCAAAAGAAAAAAAACACAGTACATAATACACCCACCGTGCCATTGTACGGTATAGTAAGGCATTATTCCCAAGGGCTTCCACTAATTCACTGTGATATTCTATCGCATTTTTCCCTCGGAGAATGGCTATTTTGATGTAAAAACGCTGCTCAACACAGGTTACTTCCATTACACGACACTCACTAACTGATTTCACAGCCCTCGCTTGAACTACTACTACCAGCAATCACAGAACCATCTGTTCTTTTGTGTCAACACTATGCCTGCAGAACCTCCACACGACACATATACGTTTGTGATCCATTCACATACATACAAGAAAAAAAAATTGTTGCCATGACTCATGCCCTAACCCTCGTATATTTATATGATAATTACATGTACCCTATTCGAACACACACATTCGAACATACGCACTATTTTCAAGCTAACTATTTTCTTTTTAAAATTTCTACTATTTCTTCGAATTTTATGAACAATTCTTTTTTTTTAATATTCTTAAAATTGTTTTTCCCAATTTTACTGATAGGATTGGTATTACGAGTGATATTTTTATTTTATAATTATTTTAGGGGCCGGATACTGTAAAAAATAGTAAAATGACAGCTAATCTAACTTAGTAGATTTTTAAAGGTAACTGTACATCAAAATTTCTATTTCGTGCACCAAATTAGCAAACATATAACACAACACAACAAGAAAAAGTTTCAAAACTTTATATCGATTACAAAAAAGGCTTTTCTGTGTTTTGAGTGCATAATCATCATAAAAAAAGTAGAGAAAAAGCAATTTTAAATTTTGAAGGTATGATGATAGTGTCTACAAAAAATACAGACTTCATGTGTTCTAGTTTCGGTTTTCGCTTCAACATTTTTTTTACAAAATTAACGTTTTTTTTTTTTTAATTTCTAATAGGCTGCGGATTGGTGTTTTACCATTGCAGACCTGGTACATCACCCAGAAGCTAGTAACTCTTTTTAGTATGGCACCCTATAAGCGGATACCAATCGCCACTCGTAATTTTGACGCCCAGTTTCCTCTCCAGAGGGGGGCACCTGAGCTCTGATGATGCAAACATGTTCTAGGATTTAACTTTGCCGAGAGCACCCAAGCCAAACAGATGCTCTAGGGCTCTTTTAGATGCCGTATAATCATACGGCATGGTCGCTATCGATGTTCTGCATCATGAAAATGCACCGACTTAGGTCGAGGGCGAGCCCGCAACCTTAGGTATAGAAGGCTAGTGACCAACCATCTACGCCACCCAGCCAGCGTAACGTAGCCAGAGCTACAAAAGTTTGTACTCATATTAAGATATGCCCCACAATTAAAATTAAAAAACTCGATATTTTGTTCAATTTTAGGGTAATATGTTTCCCTTAATGCTCAAATCTTTAAGTTTAAAATTCATGGAACACATTATGTTATTTTTTTTTTAAGTTTATACGCGAGATATCATGATGTTTTTACTTAATGCTAAGAAATAATCAATATATCTGGATAAAAATTTTACTGCATATTAATTTATCTTTATGTACATAGTGTTGTAAATTACATTTATTAAAGCCGATTTTTTTCGTTTAAGGCCACCGTACATTGAAATAACCCACATATATTATATAATTAAATATATTAACAATTAAGTTGCTGAAACACATCCTGTCCTTCGAAATAAGAACCTTTGGCAACAATACACTGGGTTCCATCGTTTCTAAAGGTCATCAAAACATTTTTGGAATCCATTTTTATCCATATTTTTAATGCACTTTTAACTTCATCTGCAGATTGAAATTGATGACCCTGAAATCGAAATGCCAGTTCAGCAAGAGGCTGAAGTCACAGGGGGTAAGATCAGGGGAAGGGGGAATGTGTAGAAATCATTTTTCTTTTACAAGAAACTCAGTGACGAGGAGGAATCGCTGTGCAGGAGCATTGTCATGCAAAAGAACTCATGACTGTTCAGCCCACAATTTTGGTCTCTTGTTTCGGATCGAGTCACGCAAATGAAGCTGTATTACATATTCTGTCTTTACAGTGTGGAGGAAGTGAATAAATTCCAGGTGCACAATGCCCTGGTTATCGAAGAACACCTCTGGCATGACCTTCCCCTTAGATAGAACTTGGCAGAATTTCTGCTTGAGTGTAGATTGGGGGTGAATTCCACGTTGCAAATGCCCTTTTGGATTGTGGGTCGTACAAAAAGCACCTTTTATCGTCTCCAGTAACAATTCTGTCAATTAGGGAAAGGTCTTTGTCTATAGACAAAATTAAGTCTTCCACCATTTCTATTCGAATTTTCTTTCGATCTTCATTTAACTTGAGGAGAATGATATGTTGACACACCCTGTGCATGCTAAGACCCTTGGTCAGTATTCGTTGACATGTGGCATCGGATATCTTGTGATACCCCGCACGCTGGGGGTATCATCTCGTCCCCATGTACGCGATCTATGTAGGAGGGAATGAAAGATGGACCATTAAACTCTGTCATAAAATTAATTTATTATGATATTAATATATATTCAATAAAATGACACTAGACTAGGAGGCTTATGATCAGGAGTAATGCCACGTAAGCCGTAATTATGACAAATAGCGCAATAGACCACTGTATCTATATTTATAGCTTATTTCCTAACTTATTAGAATCCGCTCTAGTCTTAAAGTTTAAGCAAACTGTCTTATCGCTATTTCCTCGGCGAACATTGCTCCGGCTAAGGAGATACTCTTCTGTTCTCGGATCCACTTATTAATCAGCCTCACTGGCACTATTAAACCGACTCCAACTCATAGAATTCATCTAGCACTTTACCTAGAGCTTTACCTCTCTTCACTTACCGCTTCTTGCGAATACTAACGTTCCAATATATACAATTCTTAATCTGCATAACCATGCTCTTTTCTTGGGTTGGTTGGAAATAATTGCCATTCTGGCCCCAAAGACATCCCAAGAGGATTATTAGAAGAAGTACCGGTAAAGCTCCGTCACAATTTCAACTGATTCTATTATTTTCTCTATTACTAGAAGTCTGTTCTTACGTACCACCGCAGAAACCTTTTCGATGTTTTCAGCGGTGCGAGAATTTTGCAGACGCCCAGAGCATTCGTCACCTTCTACACTTTGCCAGTCTTCTCTGAAACTTCGATGCAACTCAAAAGCTTGCATCCTCGATATTTTATCACTGCCGTACTCAAGCTTCAACAGTTATTTCTTCGCTATAGCACGCTTTCTTAAGCGAACACAAAATTCGATACCGATTCTCTGCTCAACAACGCCAAATTTTTTGAAGCGCCGGTTTCTAAGAGCATCCATTAACAAAATACATTGCCACGGGATGCCACTGACCATGAGATTTGAGACAAACCTTTGTTAGAAAAGAGAGAGTTTGCAGTAACCCAGAAAAGTTATCTTAGTCACCCTACTGCAAAAATTTCTCAAGTTATAAGTTCAGTTCGGGAACTTTTGAATCCTACTTCGTAGATCAGGGGTGGCGAATCTTTATGGAATAACGTGCCATTTTTTTCCAAAGAAGTGTTTAATGAGGTATAGACGTGCCGTCATATAATTTTGACGTGATTATCGGGAAAATATATATATATATAATAAAACTAATTACTAATAAACTCTATTTACTACGAAAAAATACCTTTCGCACTGTACAGTTATAATTGATTTAGTTATACGTATAATTCAAATTAAGGTAAATATTAATGTGACTTCTGTTGTTGCAGATTGGATGACAAATGATTTATATTATGATTGTAACATGTTACTTTTAGTAGAATGCATGCTGAATTGGAGTCATCTGCCAAATGGTTTCTAAGCAATTAATTTTTTGCTGTGGTTTATTGATCACTGGTGTGCCAAAAAATATTGTGTTTAGTGCCATCAATAGCACGAGTGCCACTGGTTCGCCATCCCTGTCGTAGATGCTCGGTGTGTTACTGCCACGGTTGGTTAGGGGTTATGTTTACGAACTCGTGGGCGGAGTTTCGCTGGTTCCAGTCCTGGTGCTACTGAAGATCCGCTATGTAGAGAGAGCTGATGCACATTAAATGTGTCGAGGCTCAATGTCCTCCTGTTGGCGTGGTGTGGTATTTAGGAGAGAGTAGTGTCGTATTCGTCACTTAACCATGGTTCCAAATGAGAAGGCCTGTCACCAATAACCCTCGTGTTGCTTTATAGTTCGACGATAATGAACACTCCCTCACTTGAATGGTTGCAGTGCCTACGATGAACTGGTGGCCACTTAATGGAAATCATAAGCCGTTATAGGGCCGTGGGTCCCCTAATGGTTAGAGCATAGGACTCCAGGCCGGAAGGCCTTGGTTAAATGCCCAATGCCACCAAATACCTTCCGAGTACACACACAGTACGTGCTCGTTAAATTAGTGGGTCCTAAAGTCTTGTGGGCTGGAGAATATTTCCCTCCCTATCAGTTCCATGCCAAAATTGTGGAGGTGGAGATAGGTGATGTTGCAATCTATCGTCCCTTCGGGGAATTTCGCCGAGCTAATTCGTACTGTCACCTGTATGGTGCTCAAGGCCAAGACCAACGACAGGCGTACTTCTAGCCCCTTGCCTCGTGGGCCTCGTTCTGACTACGTCAGACAAGTGGCATTGACCACACATAAGCCGTTTTAGCAGCGTTTCTGAAACTGTGGGGAGCGCTGCCCTAGAGGGACGTGATAACTCTATGTGGGGGCGCCCGCTAAGATTATTTAAAAATATTATTAATTTACTGAAAAGAAGCAAAATGAAATACATTCTTACATAATAAGAAACAAAATACACATTTATACTGATAAAATACACTTATAAATGTATCAGTACTGCACAAAATATATTTGATAATTAATTTAACAGCACTACGTTAAG
>BMAV01003086.1:190693-203286 GCA_019973955.1 Trichonephila inaurata madagascariensis
AATGAATTTCAAAGAAATTTTCTGCTAAGTATCGTCAGAGTATTCGTAAAAATGGCTGTTCTATGTAATTTCAAAATGAGTGGTACTTATAAGTACCGTCAGTACATAAAGGGTTAAAGCTAAATAATCTTTAAAAGAAGAGATCTCTGTCAGTGACCGTTAGGTAGATGAGATTGGTCGTTACCATTAGCAAGTACCAATAGTTAATTAGTTCTATAAATCCTCTAACTATAAAACAGAGGTAAATGGGCCATTTACATCTTTCCCAGGCTTTATTGTAAATTGATAGCTACGTGTGAGTATCGGTTGCTGTTTACAGTGAGTTGAATATAAAGCTTAACGGGACATTTTTTTTTGTATTCATTGAAAGCAAGGGGACAAAAAAAGAAATATTGAATCATGTGAGCAAGAATGTTTTGTTGCTGCCAAGAATAAATGTTAAAGAAGAATGATATTGATGGTTATGAATGGAGATACCGATAGTTAGAGCAAATCTGCGTGGTATAAGAGCATAAAGAAAGGTATGTGATTCAGTAAAAGTCATTTGAGTATGTGTGAAGTTTGGATTGTCTTGTGATATTGGTTAAGAACAATTTTTATTTTACTTGTCTTTAAAATTGCTTCTATAGTAGGAGGCAATTAAAAAAAAACGAATAATGACGAAATCGGAGGGTACAGTTTGGTGTTGCAGCTACATATCTATCATCTCTATAAGAAAATTAATTACACCACTGGATAGCTGAACGATCACAAAATTTATTACACTAAGTAAGGATTATGACACATCGCACGCGTGGAGGAGGGAGCGCCACTATTTTGAGGTAATTTTGCTGCATATCGAGATTTGCATTTAGTATAACGTTTGACTCAGAAAAGCTACGACGTTTGTTTTAGTTTCAATCGACAGCTCTGATCAAAATTTATCGATGGTATATAAAAT
The DNA here is from genome assembly GCA_019973955.1 of Trichonephila inaurata madagascariensis. Lineage (NCBI taxonomy): Eukaryota > Metazoa > Arthropoda > Arachnida > Araneae > Nephilidae > Trichonephila > Trichonephila inaurata. The sequence continues at coordinate 191,634 of BMAV01003086.1, forward strand.
ATTAGTGCAAAGAAGTAAAAATTAATATAATAAGGTGTTAAAATAAAAAAAGTATTACCAAAATTATATAATGTCGGCAAATACGCGTCAAAAAGCCAAGTCGAAATACAGAAGACATATACGATTGGAAAGGGCTTCTCAAGAACAATCGATTGGTACCACTAAAACATTATAAGACTGAATCAAGCGGTGCTGGGAACGTAAAAGAATGAATGCGACCAAGTGGAACAACGATGGTGCCAGTGCAATTGCAGCTGGGGCAGTTGAAATTATTTAAGTGGATAATGAAATAGTTTCTATAATGACACCGGACTGTGTAAGCATCGATTGTGTATGAAAACACATTAGGCTGCAGCTAGTGCACTTTCCACTACGACGTTTGCTAACAATCCATTCGGACATAAGTGTGATCGTCTATGGTTTCTGCGCTCATTGAAGCCAACAAAAGAAAAACACATTTACTGCTGCTTAGTAACGCTTCCCCTGAAGAACTAGTGGGGCTGGCTTTAAACTGAGCGATAAGTGTAAAAAGTCACTGTACTCCGGTGTTTCTCAAACTGTGGGGCGCGACCCTGGGGGCGCTATAAACCTACGAGGAGAGCGCGAGCATATCGAAAATAAAAGATTAAAAAAAAATTTATTTACTGGAATGAAGTAAAACAAAATACTTTCTTACATAATAAAAAAATACACATTTACACTGATATAATTTATATATATCATCTGCGATATTACGTCATAAAAAATAAAAGCTTCTACTTCAAAACCTCATTAGCTATCTTTGATACTGTAACCAAATAAAAAGCATTTTATTTGATTTGCTGTAATCCCACGATGAGAGATTTTTTTTTATTACGTTTTCTTTTCAAATTTAAAATACTGCTCTTTCAGAGAAAAAACAAAACCCAGACCCATAATCAAAAAAATTTTAGGGAGATAAAACATTCATCACTGTTACACTATTGAAATATTGTACATTAGCTGTAGGCAGCAGAATGTATTTGCTGCGGTTTGACCTTCTAACTTACTTGTACGATTAGTTACATCCCTGCTCTTATGTATTTGTTTTTTCATTTAGGTAAGTTGTAGATAAAATATTTCTACTGCGCTTTCTTCCTTGTAAAATATTTTTATGATTTTTGGAAAAGCACAGAGAGCACTTTGAAGGATTACTTGGCCAAGATTTATTTTTATGAGTATTCCCAAACATATAAAGCATAATGAAAAACGTTTTACACAATTTTTTAGAACATCCATATTGTATTAAATACACTTTTTTAATCCGGGAGAGGTCACGCCGAGCACAGAGTGCACAAAATCGGTAATTCTGGCAAAACTGTTTACATTGTTACCAATGTTCCTGACACTATCCTCCTGTTTGACAGTCTTAACGTGAACTAAAATATATCTGTCACATATCTCCCTCTTTTTTTGGGAGTGACAAACGTTTTTTTTTTCTTACAATCTTAAGGTACTTGTTTTGACTGAGTTCCTGGTGCGATCACTTTTTTTCCAAAATATTTTTTGTGTTCATGCTACATCACCCTCCCCTATGAATTACTTAGTGACTTTGTTTGCCTTGTTGTACGACTTATTGTGGTTTGGTAAATGAGCATGATGAGCAGGTAAATGTTTGGTAAATGATCAGAATATATATATAAAAGAAATGGACATCTTTGATCTCTATTGAAAGATGTTAAAACTGATAAAAAAAGGGGGGGATGAATCTGCTGAAATAATGCATATTAAAGAAAATTTGAGAAAAGCGATGAACATGAAACGAAAGAAAAATTTTCAAATGCTACCAAAAGAACTCCATCAACTAAAGTATGAAGCCATAAGTATCAGAAGACACACTTTGCTTTGTCAAAAACACACAAGCAAGCTAAAGTTCAACATGCTATTTGTCGAACATCAAAGGACTGAAAAAATAAAATAACTTGAACAAAATATGACAGTTTTGCCTGCAAATAACATTCCTGTAATGTTAGCGAAAGGTGTCTGTGATTTGTGTCTTTTTTTAAGGTCACGCACATTTAAAACATTTTATTTCAGTTTTCTTGGATTTTTTCCTAAAATTAGCAAAGAAAATTTGAAAGGTATTTGAAAAAAGGTAAGTATATTTTCTCTTAATTAAATTATTCACTGGAATTACGATTTTTACTGTGTACTATAAAAATAACTATAAAAAAAGGATTGGGGTGACTCAATAACCCCACCCGAACATTAGTATCGAGTGATCACCTGCTGCCGGGGTTAAGACATGTTGAAGACTTTTCGCTTTAAATATTAAAAATAATACAATTATTCTTCATCGGAATTGTATGTTACTGTTCATTATTCAACATCAATTCTAAATGCTAATTCTGTGAGGCTTAAAATTACAGTTCCTTAAAACTAATTATAATTTGAGCAATCATTTTAAAAAAATAATTTTACATTTTTGTAAACATTGTCGCGCACTTGACTTTACTTTCCTTACAATTCAGCGATTATATCAATAATGTTTTATTTTCTTATAAATGAACTCGTGCAAAGAGCGGGTACTCCAGCTGGTATACTTTTAATGTATCAGTGTACTGCACAGAGTATTTTATAACTAATTAATTAATACTAAATTAGGAGCAATTTTAATAAGTATTAGAGACTTCTATGGGCTTGTCTTGTAGATCAAAGTTTTTCTTAGGAATCCTTATGATTAGAAATTGACCATCTGAGTTCTTTTTCTATATTTAGCTGATATGTATATTTTGTCTTCTAAGCAGCCACCGTATTTTGCAATATGTTCCAATTTAAAAATTAGAGAAAAGTAAAATAACATAATAATTATCCTATTACTTGATTTTTTTTTTTTTGCTTAAAAATAACATATAAAAAATTTAATAAGTTTTTTAATTATGTACGGTTTATAATAAAGATTGTAGCTTTAGCGTCAAAGTGCATTATTATTGCATTCAGTACATTATTAATGTATAAGGTGGGTGCGATAAAAATTGTGATTAAAAGGGGGGCGCCAGTACTGAAAGTTTGAGAAGCACTGCTGTACTCGGACAAAGTGCCGACGTTGTCACGTTGGAACAGATTTGTGTATCTACCTAAGGAACACGGGTTGCCCACATTAGATCCGATTAGTGCACGTCTAGTGTCACCGCGACTGTCATTCATGCAGATACGTCGGTGTTACGACGCCATCTATGTACCCGTGGGCAGGGACACAATGGTGCAGCAGCAACCGCGTCAATTGGACGATGGTCAGGCGTTCATTGTTAACACAAAGAACATAATACATAGGTTTACGTATCTGAGCGGCATGGTCAAAACGTCAGTGGTATAGCTTGGCTACTACTCTTATTTGGTCAACCATTGTATAAGCATTAAAAGATTACTCTACACTGGGATTCATTTCATGCTAACACAATAACCAATTGTGTGTCAGCCAATGCCATTGGTGATGATCTGATCCAGTATCCACAGTGTGACAAAAGTACATCGAAGTCGGAGGTTCTGCTTGCAAGGTAAAATTTAGCAATCAGCGAGGCTTTGATGAAAGATTCCATGCCAGTGAATGTCCCTGGTTTTGATCTGAGATCATATTCTAAACCTGCTAAGAGCGGACAAATTGCAACTACATCATCGGCGGCGGTATCATCATCATCCAGTCACTAAGCCGGTGGAGTCACCATATAGCGCACCATCAATAATTTCACTGTAATAGAGTTAGCATTGACACTTCGGAAATTAATTTGGGAATGAAAGACGCAAATGCTGTGGTGATATGTGTCTAGTAAACGTAAATGTCAATGGCATCTTCAAATTCATACTCGGGTGTGTGTACATCCATCCGGGCATAACGTTAGCAGAAATTAAACTCTTTATGCTATGTGTGATCGCTATTAAAATATTCCAAAAACATCTCTAATATTATACCCAATTACGATCCTGATCTTACTACACCAATTATGATAGACGGAGACTTTTTTTTTGAGTAAGAGAATATAGAATTTTTAAAAATTGAGTGCTTGATCGGGATATAGTTTTGTCAAACATTTGCAAGATTTATTCCCTTTAGATGATTCTTAATATCTATTTTAGATGCTAAATTTTACAGGAATGTAAAATTTCAATTTCTCTCTTTCAAACATCGATTTTTTTCTTTCCATATGTTTTAAATTTCGGTTTTTTTTAATGAAATTGTTCCATAAGTTTTAAGAATTTCCTTATGGCGCCTAGGGACATCAATTTATTCACCTCAGAATGTCATTAATTTCCTAATTAAAGAAACTCAATTTCGCATTTATTTGTTTCTTTAGTTATAAAATTTCCCATTTTTACTCCTTCGGAGATAACGTTACGTTTTTCCAAGTTTACTCGGTCTCGACTTTAAAATACGGCGCTACTTTGGCACCGTTAGAAAAAAAATCTTCGCCAAGGGGTGGTCTATAATAGGACTTTACTGTATCTCAGTTATTAAGAGAAACTAATTTCTAGTTAAATTAAAAGATAATCTCTTCGTTTAGGTAATAGTTACAGAGTGAGTGAAATAAAAAAAAATTCTACGCCTTTGTAACTGAATAACACAATCATTTATCAAATAAATTTATGTAAAACTTTTGGGTGATTTTTTTGTCAAGAACTGATCCATAGTAACTATATTTTCAGTGCTTGGTTGTCAACTGGTATTTGGCAGCGGATATGCAACTTTATGTCATGAGTCCACTGTTCATCATTGCTTTGCTGAGGTAAGGCGTACAATTACAGTTATTTTCTTAAAAAAATTTTTTGTAAATGTATAAGGATTTCTCGAATTTTACTAACATAAAGTATACTTATCCATTCAAATTCGATCAATAATTTCCCATTCTCTCTCAATACAGAGTTAATTCGCTAAAATACTTTCAATAAATAAAAAATCGTTATTTTCAGATGAGTTACTGAATTGCGTTTTTTATACGCGATTTACTGAATCTAATCTATTGTACAGTGAAAGAGAGAGTTCAACTATATTCTAATTCACTTAAAAACGTATGTTTTTAAGGATTAAGTAACTGGGCTAAAAATACTAATTTGGGTATCCCTTCGTTCAGAATCAAATTCTGATTGATTGATTGAATATTAACGTCTCACTGTTCAGCTACACGAGGTCTTTCGACGACGGACCACGTAATTTTGAACCATGGTCAAGTGACGTGGACGACACCTGAGCTGGCACCCCCCTCTCATAACTACCACACCACACCAACGGGAGGACGTTTCAGCTCTCGACAGATTTAACGTGCATCGCTGCCCTACAAGGCGGGTCTTTAGTGGTACTGGGCTCGAACGTGTGTGACAAGGCAAGCCACGATCCAATACCTATACCACTTGGCTACCGAGGCCAGAATCAAATTCTGAAAAGTCTGTATTAAAAATCATTTCCAAGAATCGCCACTAGGGGTATTCATAACACTGTTGCAGCTTACCAAACGGAAAAGACATGGACATCGATATCACAGCAGAAACAAAATGTATGCTTTCATATGTAAAACCGCACCAGAAATTCAAGCTACAAATATATATAGACCAGCGTTTTTCACACTGTGGAGCGCACCCCCCTAGGGAGGCGCGAGCATATTGAAAAGTCGGAAACAAAAGAACATTTTTTAAAAAATATTAATTTTTTGAGAGTAATCAAAAACAAAATGCATTCTGATATAATAAAAATAAAATACACATTTACACTTATAAATGTATCAGTACTGCACAACGTATTTTTCATATAATTTAACAATAGTAAGTTAAAAACAAGTTTAATAACTACCAGTGACCTCATGGGCAGTGGGATAACGTACACCCCCGCATCGCGAGGGACCCAGGGTTCTAGGGGGTTTAAAGCCTGATTGCCGCCAAGTACCTGTCCTTTGTAAAATCCAACTTGGGGGCCCAATACCTGACTTTGCAAGGGAGCTCAAATGTTCTCCGTTACTCCACTGCACCTGGGCTTGTCTTACACAAAGTTATGTACAAAAATTAACACTCGTCTTGATAGTTTGTACGGTTTATAATTAATCCCTTAAATGCCGATGAAAAGTTATGCGATTCACTCCCCAATGCAATCGTTTTCCACGTAGGCGCGCGTGTGTGATGTATTGGGCGGGAATAAGTAAGCAAATGCTCTGAAATAAGTAAATCCTTCACAAACATTGTCAAGGCCCTTTTAATGCATTCTAAAGCCTTCGGAATAATTTTATGTATGACAGGACACAGAAAAGATCTTACTTTGGAAAGACGTATATATATGTCAGGGGCAATTAATGCTTTGGCTGAGTGAGACATTTATATACGCCGGTAGTACTTAAAGAGGTTATAGTAGCTTTAGCGTAAAAGTATAGTATTATTGAATTATAACATTGTTATTGTGTGTGGAGGGGCACGATGAAAATTATGATTAAATATTGGGTCACAAAAGTTGAAAGTTTGAGAAGCACTGATATAGACAGTTCAAAGGAAAAGTGTTCTCAGCTGAAGTAAGAGACAGCTGAGAGAATGTACGACTCACACATTTCCAGAACGCGCATTATATGTAAAGCTTACCTTAATCATCCACATTAGAACCCGGCAAATTCTGAGTTAAAGGGCTTCATCGTTCAATGCTTTGAAAGGAATTATTAAGGAGTTCGAAGAAACAGTGTCACTGACAGTACACTCAGGCAGTCGATGTAAACATGTTTCAGGAGACTTAATAACAGGTGTTACAACTGTAATCGTTGATGGATCACAGGGAACCACTGTTGGTACACATTTCGCAGACAGTGTGGTATATATTGAGTACGGTAGTGGAAATTATCGAAAGAGAACGCACGGGAATGGCAGTGATATCCAATGTGGTCGAATTTTTCGCCGGTGAAGTGAATGTATTGATTAAAACCGAACATTTCAATGTCATTTTGTATGCATTGTTATTATTATTTTCTTTTTTGTAACATCTTTTGTATTGCACAACGTCATAAATACCCCTATCGTTGGTATTTTCTCGGAATCTCACTTTCCGTGTCAATTTTTTCCAACACCATCTTTTCTACGTGTCTGTGTACATTTTGCCTGGAACTTCACATATATACCAAAGAGCTACCTCTCTTAACATGTCGGTATACAGTTATTGCCCCACGATATCGAATAATATCTATTTTACTTCAGCTATAGTGGATTGTTCATGCCTTTTATGGTCCTCCTGTAGATAATACACAAAATTTAGTTTAATTCAAAACCTACTTACCACTTTTGAAGCAATTGTTTTTAATAAGAAATCGTGTTTTGAAAATGACCAGCTTCAAACTTACCATTGCCTATTTATTATATTAAATTGACTGAACTCTTACAAGAACTTATTCGCACTAACACATTGGTCAATCTATAAATTTTATTTATAAGAAGCATATGTCCAAGCTATAACATTCATGTTTACCCTCTACAAGGAAAAAAAATCTTAAAAAGCACTGAAGTCAATTTTGTGTTCCTTCTTTAAAAAAAACTGCTAAATGTTTTCTCAATTTTAAAAACGCCTTTCAAATTATTAGTTTTTCTTAGGATTTTTAGTGCATATAAGTACATGTACCTAATTGAGGATCTTTTTTCAGACGCCGAAGACTAGGATATGGTTTGATGACTTTGCTTGCCTGTGGAGCATGTTTCTATAATTTCATAACCACATTTCAATATGATCTATATGACGATTTGTTAAGTTCTCCAAATTATATTAATGACACAGATTTATTCATTTCTCAGTAAGATTTAGTTCAATTCTTTTTATTCTTTGTATGAGCTTTAATTTTTTTTTAATTAATTTTTTTTTTAATTTTGTATTTGGCTATAGCTTTTCTTTTGATTATTTGCGCGAGTTTTCATTCTTTTAAAAAGTAATTTGTGTTTTTATAAATCCGATGATCGATGAGGTCATGTTTCACCTGTTCACCATACCTGATTAATTCCTAGAAACATGCTGAAATTTACATCCTGGGATATATGGTCAATAAAGATGTCATCCTGGAATGATGGCTTCTCAAGGCAATATACTATAGATGGACAGTTCCTCCTGAACATGCCTGATACCATACCCGCGAAAGCACCCTGGTGGTGCCTTACTGTTTGAGTTCAACAAACAAGTATATCTCGATTTGACAGAGGACACTTGAAACCTCTCACCTTTGAACAGGGGTTAAATTTTTGAGATTGGTTCGAAGTATCATGCTGTGCTGGCATCCCCTGAACACGATTTACAGTGCTTAAATTTAAACTTCTACGAGTGGTTCTTTTGATCTAATTTTAGAGAGCCCAATAAGATATTGAAAACAACATCAGAAGATACTAGGGATGATTCGAAAGTGAATTTCATTATTTTTTTCACATGGAAATCTTATTGCTAAACAGAAATACACCATGAAATCATGAGTAATAAACTTTTCACTATGTTTCGACATACTCGCCACCGACATTGAGATATTGAAGAAGCCACTATGGGGAAACTCAGTGCCCTGCGATCAGTCTGCTCAACCTCAACATTTTTTGGAAGAATTTTCTTTCCTCACTAGTGAATTGGGATGGTTTCACATAATAGAAGTGAATTTGGTTTCTGAGTTAAAGTGGTGCGCTCTTGTCTCATCGCCTGTGCTGATTATGATCAGAAAATCATATTCCTTTCACTCGCTGAGCATGAAGTAATCGTGGCTGATTCCTATTCTTGCTTTGAAGAGATCCAGGGTCAGATTTCTGATTTCTCAGTACCCATCTTACAGACACTTTTCAATAACCCAGCCCATCATTGAGCATGAAATGGGCCTGAGCATAGTCCGTTCGTAGTCCTGTACTTTAGCAATGTTGCTTTCATATATGGATGTTGAGGGACAATCACTCCAACCTTCATACACATTCTACATTTCTTCCCTGAATGTGTAACACAAGCTGTCAATTATTTGATAAGATATGACTCATCCACCATACACAGACTGGAGGCCCACTTGCCTCCCTTTCCCATTGAGCAGCACGCACTTCCATTGGTAATCCCACATCGATATGCCATCCTGATTTGTAATCGAACAACCTCAGGCTCACCGCTCTACTGTCATTTTCTCTTCTTCAGCCTTACCCTCATGCTTCTGCCATCGTTTAACAAATAATGATCCTGATGATCATTGTTTGCTTCTTTTAGTGTACCATATTATTTTCCAGAAAAAGTGGTGAAACTTATTTTCGGAACGCGCGTCCCTCGTACTTCAAGATAATACGACTGCTAACACATTTTTGTACGCTAACATTAAATTACTCAGTAATATTTTGTTCTATGAAGCATTTTTATTGTTATGTAGGGAGTTATCTAATGACAGCTCCACTCAGTTGTTCATGACTGTTGGTCCTAGAGGGGACGATGTAAACGGGACACATTCATTACACATAGGCTTCCGAAATTCCCAGTGCGTGCATTGTTTCAGAGGTACAGTAGGCAATTAGTCACACTCTAAAAATTTACACGTGATAAAATGAGGTTAAATCAATATTTTTCACCCTTCATACGTCTCTTATTGCTGTTTCTCGTTGCATCATTCTCATAATGTGGAATATAACTATTTCGGTTATTTGTCATTCCAAATACTTGCGAGATGCAAGATATAAGTATCATAGGTAGGCTTCATTGCATATGAGAACTACATAATGCGATTTCGTTGCAAGTTATAGTTTCAACAGAAGTTGCTGACTTTGGCATAAGTGTTTATTTCAGCCACCAACCTACTGGGCCGCAGCTGCAAACCTACAGGATTGAACAACTGGGTAGAAAAGAAATCCCTATTCAAACCAATCGTTAAGTGTTTTTATTCCCGTTCTTTGTTGGTTGCCACGCCTGAAAGAATGGATCGCTATAAACTCCCTTCCAAGAAAAGAAATTCATTTTTGCTGTTGGTGGACTTTTTGGGCGATACATAGATGAAGATGTTTTTAGCCATTACTGCAAATAATATATGTTCCCAGTAGTTGAGTGTCGTTAGAACGATTTTCTGTTGACGTTGTGAGCAGTCTCTTGTTGAGAGGGCGTGACAAGACACGTGGCGTTAGAACCACTAGTCATGATTTATTGGGAATGTCTTAGGCTCTCCATGGAACCCCCAGACAGCCATGATAAAATTAACAAACGTAGACCAGTCCGCAGCAAAAAACAGGTTGGTTAGTAATGCGTTAGATCAGGTGTATCCAACACGCGGCCCGCCAGTACGTAAGTTGCGGCACACCGACACTTTTTAAAAAAAATTTTTAAATATCAGGTTTTTAAAGTTTTTTCATTTTGAAATTTATTTGAGGGGAAATTTATATTTACATTATATATATATATATATATTTATAAAATTCTGCAATGTATTTGCCTGTTACCTGTTCTTGTTTGAAAATAAGTCCTTTTTGATAAAAGAAATACCCTTTAGATTAAAATAGATTTATATTTTATCAAACAGTTACATTTGATTTTTCTATAATAAATCACTTTTTAATATCGAATTGCATTATGCATATCCTTTACTATGAATGGTACATGATTCTCTGAGTGTGTGTGTGCGACTTTCATTTCTCCTCCTCCTTTTCTGTTTGGAGTGCCCAAAAAGCAAGAAGCACGACGTTTTCTAAAGTTTAAAAAAAATATTCAGGACGGTTAAGATAAAGGGCAACGTATACTTAAAGTATCCGACTACATTCGGAACCGTGATTTTGCAAAAGCGTATAAATGGATAATATTTATGATATTTTGTGTCACTTAGATTAGAAAATGTATATAAAATTGTTTTAAGAATAGTATTACAATAAAAAATTATTTAAGTACAATATTTTGACAAAAAATGAACATAGAATGACCCATTTTCAAAATATTCTCCTTTTGTGAAAAATCCTTCTATTATAATAATATTTTGCCTGTATATAGCTCAGACCTCTGTACAGAGGCTCAACTAGAACTTTTGAAATATATAACTTAGAAATGGGTTTATCCATGTTTTACGACATCAGATGGGAGAAATTTTAAGAAAAAAACGCCGATAATTATTTCAATGGATTGTAAGTCTAAAAATAATAATGTGAATTTTTCAAAAATCGTAGTTGAGCCTCTGTACAGAGGTTTGAGCTATATACAGCAAAATATTATTATAATAGAATCCTTTTTATGCGCTTTTTTAAAATCACGGTTCCGAAAGTAGTCGGATACCTTAATCCAATGTTTCTCAAACTGTGGGGCGCGCCCCCCTGGGGGGGCGCGATAACCCATCAAGGGGGGCGCGAGCATATCGAAAATAAAAGGTTAAAAAAATTAATTTACTGGAATGAAAAAAAAATACTTTCTAATATAATAAAAAAAATACAGATTTATATTGATATGATTTATATATATCATCTGGTGAAAAAAGGTCATCAAAAATAAAAGATTCTACTTTGAACGCTCATTAGCTATCTTTGATCCTATAACTAAATAAAAAAAATATTTTGTTTGCTTTGCTGTAATCCTACGATGAGAGATTTTTTTTATTACGTTTCTATTAACTTAAAATATTACTTTTGCTGGCTTTCTCGAACTTACTGGTATGGTTACCTGCATCCCTTTCTTTTAGGGAAGTTGTAAATTATATAATTCTGTTGCGCTTTTTTTTCA
>BMAV01003086.1:208286-225760 GCA_019973955.1 Trichonephila inaurata madagascariensis
GTTTTCTTGTGGAATTGCGTGGATTGTTTTTGCGTGTGTTACAGAACAGGGAGGTTAGTATTTTCAATTCTTTTTCATCTTTTAATATGCTCTAATACAAAAAATTTGACACGATATCAAGTAATTGCTTAGTTGTGACAAAAATTAGGAAATCTGATGATTAACATGTTCAGAAAAAAAAGATAGCTCCGAAAAATCACATCATATATACCAGATTTTGATAGTTAATAGTGACTAAGAGATGAAGTCAATAAGATGTAAATCCGTATCAGAATGTGAAGCTGCACAAATAAAATTTCTGAAAGGCATTCTCAGAGGTGACATTTGTCAGGCTACATCGAAAACATTCTAAGATGGTTCACTGCATCTTTCCACCTGGTCAAGACACCCAGACGCTATAGTGGATAGTGACGCTAACTGCAGTGTCGTAGGATCTGGGTTCGAATCCCGGAGAAGGTATGGATGCTTATAAATGTACAGGGACTGTGTGGCATGGGGCCACTCTAAGTATTCGTCGAACCGCAAGTCCTTTTGAGAGGTTGGTGGAAGAACCTACTGGGTGTTTTCCTCAAAATTTGGGTGGAATACTTTTCATGATGCTCCTCATTTCAGATGATGTGGAAACAGGACCTGCATTATTCATTTCATTTTCGTCTTCGGAATATGCATCAATGAATTTCTTTCAGTTTCGAGCAAACATTAAAATGTCTTTGTTTTCCGTAATTGGGGCTACTCACACATTATCATCATCTACTACAACGAATTTCCGTTAATACAGTTGGACTTATAGTTCATTCTATTCGCGTTTCTAATAATCCTCTTGGGTAAAATAATCTTTTTTTACTGTGATTTTAGTTGAAACCCGCTTTCCGTAGAGTTAACTCGGTTTTATGTGAATGCAAAATTCTATTTAATTGCTATGGTTAAAAATTGAGTATAAGAGGAAAGCGACCGGTGGTCGCACTTAGTATTACTAATTACAGAAGGAAGGAGTAAACGAAAACGTAGCCGGCTAATAATTAAGTGAGTGTTGAAGTTAGAGTACTCAAGAGAGTAGATGAGCTCTCTTATTTATATTAACATTAGATCATTAAGTTTGATTGCTCTTCGGTTTTAGTTAGTAGAGTGCATTCAGAGGTTTTCGGAAAAGTCTATTAAAGGAAATAAAATTGTTTAAATAGAGAAATGTCTGCTTCTTACTCGAACCCCCCTCACACCCGTGGTCAAAGGACCGCGACAGACTGTCCAATAGTACGGAAACTTTCTCAAACATTTCATTAAGCCTTTCAAATATTCAAAATATTGCCTTCTTAAATCTCGCCTCCGTGTTTTGTTCATTCCTAAAAGAGAAATCCTTCCATGTTAAGCAGTTTTTGTTTCGTATTAAGAGAAAAAAAAAACCCATCAAAAAACCTGAAAGTTTATCGGGACCGTTGCATAATTTCTTGCTAAATGATATTTCGTCTTAAGTGGTTAACGTTAAATGCATTTCACTGTACATTGATAAAAACGCAATCAAATTAAATATGAAAATCTAGTTTTAATAATAAAGACAAATAGATTTTGAAAGGAGTGTTTTTCCACCAAATCAAATTACCTTAACCCCTTATTTGCTGCCAACGTATATATCCGTCTCACTTAGCTGGTGCTTTAAGTGCCCCAGGCGTATATATACGTCTTTCCTAAATACGATTCTTTTCTTTGAGCTGTTATCAGTAAAATTATTCCTAAGACTTTAGAATGCAATAAAATGATCGACTTGAGAGAGTTTGCGATGGATTTACTCATTTCAGAGGAAAGTTGTGCATATTTTTGTGCCTTACCCCCCCCCCCCCTCAATACTTCTCTTACGCACGCCTAAGCGAAAAACGGTGGCGAATCTCGTAACTTTTAATTGGAAGTTATAGGGTTAAAATGGATGAATGAAAAACTGGAACATGAGAATGATTGAAAATGATCTCGATGAAGGTCTTTGTGGAGCATCTCCACTGAAAAACAGATCCTTGTTAATCCTATTCGGAAGTGAATTCGGTTCGATGTCAGCTCCTTGTATTGGTATAAAAGACCATACTCTAATAACAGATTTTAGTAATGCAATTTGTTATTCAGCTGAAAATTTCTCCATTCTCACCATTCCGTATAAATAATAAGTTTATATAATTCAGATTGACACGTTTCATATCACAGAGCAGGACTGTGAGCGGCAAGGGGATCTCATTACCGACCGCTTGTTCTTTTCCTAAGAACATCTACGAGGCTGAGGTCGAGCAGATTTTTATATCGAGATACAGTCGATATGTGATGCCAAACATGTCACGTATCCCAAGATGATCTAAAACATATTTTCAAACATTTTCAACATAATACTGTAAGTATAGATATAGTATCTACAGGCTGTTAGAGTCAATGAATTGAAGAACAAGGTAAAAAGCAACAGACCTTCAGCAGCAAAAATACTGCAATTCAGCCAGTAACGAAGCGTAATATCCTCAAAAATGACTCAGCAGCCCACCAGTGGTGTATTAAGGCCTGGCGTAGGCTTTTTAAGCTGACAGTATATAGCAGATGTGGGGATTTTTATCATTAGAGGTCGCATGTTAGATTAAGTACTAATAAAAGAGGCCGCATAGATTGATTAACCTATAAATGCGACTTTTATTAAATTTTTACAGTCTTTTTGAATAGATTTAACAATTTTGAGCATTATATACAAATATTATTTTTAAACAATTAAATCTTTATATATTTATTATTTAACATAAGAAAATTATAGCATGAAATATTTTTGTATTCACATAAAAGTAAAAACTTGTTATACATTTACCATTGATTATTATATATATAGTTATATATATATATATTTTTATAATATTATTAAATTCGTAGATATTGTTGTAACTTTTTATACACTGAAGAGCCAAAAAAAACTGGTATACCTGCCCAATATCGTGTAGGGCCCCAACGAGCTCGCAAAAGTGCCGCAACACAACGGGGCGTGGATTCGATTAATGTCTGAAGTAGTGCTGGAGGTAATTGACACCATGAATCCAGTAGGGTTGTCCATAAATCAGTAGGAGTAAGAGGAGGTGGAGATCTCTTCTGAACAGCACGTTGCAAGGCATCTCAGATGTGTTCAATAATGTTCATGTCTGGGGATTTTGATGGCCAGTAGAAGTGTCTAATTTCAGAAGAGTGCTCGTAGAGCCAATATGTAGCAATTTTGGACGTATGGGGTGTCGCATTGTCCTGCGGAAATTCCCCAAGTCCGTCGGAATGCACAATGGACATGAATGGGTTCAGTTGAACAACCAGGAGGCTTACGTACCTGTCACCTTTCAGAATCGTATCTAGACGTATCAGGGGTCTCATATATCGCCAACTGCACACGCCCCATACCATCACAGAGCTTCTACCTGCTTGAACAGTCCCCTATTGACATGTAGGGTCCATGGATTCATGAGGAAGTCTCCAAACCCGTACACTTCCATCAGATCGATTCAATTGGAAACGAGACTCGTCAGACCAGGCAACGTGTTTCGAGTCATCAACAGTCCAATGTCAGTGTTGACGGGACTAGGTGAGGCGTAAAGCTTTGTGTCGTGCAGTCAACAAGGGTACACGAGTGGGCCTTCGGCCTCGAAAGCCCATATCGATGATATTTCGTTGAATGGTTCCCACGGTGACACTTGTTGATGGCCCAGCATTAAAATCTGCAGCAATTTGTGGAAGGGTTGCACGTTTGTCACGCTTAATGATTTTTGTCAGTCGTCGTTGCTCCCGTTCTTGCATGCTCCTTTTCCGGCCACAGCGATGTCGTAGATTTGATGCTTTACCGGATTCCCGATATTTACGGTACACTCGTGAAATGGTCGTACGCGAAAATCCAAATTTCATCTCTACCTCGGAGATGCTATGACCCATCTCTCGTGCGCCTACTATAATACCACGTTCACTCACTTAAATCTTGATAACCTGTCATTGTAGCAGCAGTAACCTATCTAACAACTGTACCAGACACGCGTTGTCTTATACAGGCTTTGACGACCACAACGTCGTTCTCTAATTGGTTCCATATGTCTTTATTTGCATACGCATGCCTGTACCATTTTTTTTTTTGGCTCTTCAGTGGATTTTACCGTTGGTATTATAATGTATATGTATATGAAATATTTCTATACTATTTCTGGTGACTCTTATAAAATGTGTCTGGCGAGTAGTAATGATAAATGTAAGACGTGGCGAGTGGATGTTATTACTGAAAAGAAAGGACAGGGCGTGGCCAGTGGAAGGGCTTTCTTAAGGTTGATCCTATTTTAGATGGTGGGTGATTATTATTTGGGGGCATTGACGAGGCAATCCCTTGAAATAATAACTCCAGTTTATGGAGCATTTAACATATTGCGTTCCAACATAACAAGAAGCATATAAGAAGGCACAAAACACAAAACAAAAACAAATAAAACACGACACGCTGCAGTCGACTACATCGTAAAAAAGACAGAGAGCAGAAGAAAGCGGGAGATTACCAGAGGTCTCACTATTTATACTCAGTGTGAAATCACATCTTCTGGGTGGGGGTGGGGGGATGTAGTTCCAAAACTCCCCGTTAGGTAGGTTGTTAGTTAAAAGAATTAAACGGTTTTCCTGAAGGACTGGACTATATATAAATCAAAAGCTATTAAAGATTAAATTGCTGGGAATTATTGCATATATATATAACGTGACAATCACAATTAATGCTTCATAACATGAAGCCTTAATTGATCCTATAAATGAGCATGTCAGATAGTGTTGCCATGTCGCACTAGGTGGCGTTCTAACATTTGAAATGTACAGTTGGCTATTACCACGAACAGTCATTGAAACTTACATTAATGCCATTCTTTATTTAATTCCATTGATTTTCAAACTGTTTTAATCCAGTTAATTAATTTTCAATTAATACAAATGCCAATTTTTATAAAAGCCGCACAAGAAACTCAAGGAGGCCGCATGCGTCCTCAAGGTCGTTGGTTCCCCACCTCTGGTATATAGCAAACGTTTTGTCAAATATCCGTACAAACGATAACCTGGTACAAAAAAATGTGAGTGACTCACAATCTCATAAACCTAGGCACAAACCGACTGCCATCTTACGACTAAATGAATAATGATGGTGTATGGTCACAGACGTGGAAAAAGTCATAATATCTGTGAATAACATTTGACGATTAAAATTATTTGGATAATTGCATTAATAACACCGATTCAAGAACAATATAAGGCCCCACCTAGGCCAAGGCCCTGGGCCCGAGCCTCAAGTCTCTGGAGTCAACGTAATCCATTCTTTTAAATTCAGGCATGGTATAGCACAGGGATGGCGAACCTTTATAGATCAACGTGCCATTTTTTTCTAAAGAAATGTTTAATGAGGTATAGGCGTGCCTTCAAATAATTTTGACTTGTGGTTATGGGGAAAATAATAAAACTAAATACTAACAACTCAAAACCCTTTTACTAAGAAAAAATACATTTTTCAATGTATAGTAGTAAATGTTTTAGTTATACGTGTACCTCAAATTAAACTAACATTAGTGTGACTTCTGTTGTTGCAGATTAGATGATAAATAACATATTAGGATTGTAAGATGTTACTTTTAGCAGAATGTATGCTGAATTGGAATCATCTGCCAAACGTTTTCTACACTAGTCCTTAATGTTATTCATTTCTGAAAATAATTCTCTCAAGCATTGAAACATGGTAAATGAAAATATGGTTAAAATAGCATGAATAAGCTTCTTCCAACTGTGTCTGGAATCCATTTTACAAACGATGTTCTACGTGCAAATGTTCCAGAACATAAGACACACACCATCACTAATCATGTCATATTTCTCGGTCCACCAAGTTTGAAATTGCACTTATTGTCTTTTGGCTGAACTAGCCCTGTTAAATAGTGGTTAGAAATCGTAAATATAACACAAATAAACTTTAAAATACAGTAGTGTCAACGAAATTTACTACGCTATGTGTAGACAAACTTCGCGCTGTTAGCATTTGCAGTCTACGACGTAACTAAGTCAAGACAAAAACAAACCTCGCCACACCGAGAACCAATGACTCGCGTTGTGATCTTTGTTATTTTGAACTAAAATGCAAATAGCTCAAAATATTGTGACACGTGCCATTGGTTCGCCACCCCTGGTAAAGCGCAAAACTATTTCCTGATCATAGAACACACATACTTTTCCCTTAACCTCTTTGGAATCTTAAATTAAATGATCTTATTCTCTTTAGTTCTTAACTAATTCGAAATTGTCGACTTGAATGTGAGTTTGCTAGTTTGAATCGCTAACCACACATCCGGTATAGTGGTTAGTGGCGCTGACTGTTGTGCCGTAGAGCCTGAGTTTTAATCCCGGAGAAGACATGGCTGTTTGTAAATGTATGCGGCAGGGGGGTACTCTAAAAAGCTTTCGAGTTGCGAATCTTCTCGTGAGGTTGGGGGAAGAGGAAGAGAAGTAAGAGTCCCCTGACCAGGGTGTTCTTTGTCAAAATTTGGGGTGGGAGGAAACCGAGCAAAATCATACTGTCACCTGTATGGTGCTCAAAGCTAAGTCTAACGACAAACTTAAAAATATAGCTCCTTGCCACGATGAATTTCGTGAACCTTGATCTGACATTACTGTCGATCAGGTGGCATGAGTAACAATGACAAATAAAATCGATAGAACACCGAGAAACAATTTTAGTAAATGAAGGAATAACAAGTAATATAAAAAAACTAAATCAATTCCTACTTATATCAACAAAGAAAAATTCTATTTTAGTTACTTTTTGTTAAATATTACAATTAATATAAATATGTTTTACATATGACAAAATTACACTATTAAGTGGCAAAATAGAAAACGAATTTCCTTCTAATAATCAATGTATACTGTCACCATCTATTGGCTTCATTCGGAACAAATCTAATTTTTCTCCCATATAAAACTAAAATTAGTTAATTACGTTTAATTAATGAACCAATATTTGAAAAAACTGTATTAACATCAAGTGTCATCCACTACAAGTTTACAAATACGTATTTGAACTTGAGTAAATGAATAAAAAGTATTTTAGTAATGACTAAAAATTTGAACAAATATGTTTAAATAAATATGTATAGGGAGAGAAATGAACTATAATAGTAGGAATTGAAAAAGAAGAATGAATCTTGTAGTGCTACATCTTCAGCAACTTGTAATAAATAATAAAATTTTAAATATACTTATTTTTATAAATTCGCCTTTTTTTCCCTTGTTTCTTTGCAGGATTCGTCAACAGACTTCTCTCACTGAAAGTTTTCATTCCTCTATCACGTCTGTCCTACTGCGCGTATTTAACTCATATGATTCTGTTATTTCATTTTGTTTTGTCAAAAGAAAAAATAGAAACAAGGTGGAATGCTCTTGCTGCGGTTTGTATTGTTTCTTTTTGGGTAAAGTTATTTTTTAGTTTACAGATTTTCCATAAAGCCTCAATTACTGTTACAAAACAAACTTAACTATTAAGACTGTTCTATTGAAAATAATAAGTACGAGGCTAGAAACAGCTTTTATTTTAGTGGAGAACACAATAAAGCATGTGAAAAAATAATTGCTAAGAATTGATTCACTTGGGAAAAATACGAATCCTTATAGTAATAATAATAATAATAATAGTAATAATAAAAATTAATTACTTTCGATTTTTTAATTTCAGATTTAAAAAAATTGGATTTTTAAAGAATTAAGATTTCATTAAGTTTTACTTGGAAGGATTTTTGCCTAAAACGAAAGCAATCTCTTTTCTCCCACTTTGCGAAATTACATGACGTGTGTTTTTTAAACCTAAAATCATTTTTTTAATAAATTGGGAAAGGTAATATAATAAAAATAAGGAGTTATTAACGACAGATTTATATACACGGGAAAAGGTGCGTTTTAATGCACTAAAACTTATAAGCCTTTGAATTTCTTATGCCACATAAAGCCAAAGTTTTATGCAACAGTACTGAAAAAGTATGGTAAAACCAAAGGAAAATTCAATAATTCATGATCTATACGCTTTAAATGTGTGTATGCGAATTTGAAGACCAATTACTACGTTTAGCATTCAATGTGCAATTGATAGCCATAGATGAGTCCTATGTATTTTAAATTTTTAATTAGTTCATAACCTGCATAAAACTTTATAATGTTTAATTCCAGTAACAGTAGTCATTATCTTCATGGTGATCCGATTGGTTTTTTCCCCCAAGTGTGTAGAAAAAAACGTTCGTCATTTTCAAATGAGATCTGAAGTGTGTATTTCCCTTCTATTAGTCTCAAAATTAGAAGGATGGCATGCGCACATAATCATAAATTGCAAGATTCTTCATTAAACGAAATACTACAAATGTATTTACTCATTATGCTAAGTAGAAGTAGGGCATTTATTTAGGTAATTAATTTGTTCTCTCAATTGATCACTACTTTATACCGAATGCACAATCGTCAAACGCAAGACATTTTTTTTTAAATGCTGCAGAAGTAGCTTGGGAAAATGTTTGTGAAAATGGCAATCTGTGCATGTCTGTCTAATAATAATAATAGTGATTAAAATAATATATTACCTTTAATAATATAATTATATTAACGTTAATATTGTCGTGTAGATCAGGGTTCGGAAATTCTATGCTGTGTCAGTTTCAATGAACAAAATAGATTGGTGAAATTTAATGATGAAAACAGTCCTTATAATACAGGATAAATAGCAGCAAAACTAGTTCTAGAAAGCTCTCATACCATCCGCAGCACTCATATGAGTGTCTTAAAATACAGGTACGCAATTATAGAAACTAACCGCAAGCAACCATTCATTCGTAGGCAAGTAAACACTTCAACAACTGGAGTAGAACTAACCCAGTTTCTGGAAGCGACCTTCCAGTACTTTCTCGAACACTCCACTTAAGTCATAGACTTCTCCAACATTTCGCCAAGTTTTCAATGAAACGCTATCATAGTGTAAGGGACGGCGTTGCTTGCGAATATTAAGTGTCACCAATCTGATATAGTGGTTAGCGACTCTGACGGCTGTGCCGTAGGGACTGGGTTCGAATCCCGGATAAGACATGGATGTTTGTAAATGTACAGTAAGACCCCGCTTAACGCTGTTTCGGTTTAACGTTTTTTTTTTTTTTTAATTGTGGGATTCCCCGAAATTGCACGCAGCGTTAGGCTTCCCGATTTCCGAAGCAGTTTATCTGTGTTTCATCTTTCCTGTGATGTTATACGAACGTACTTTTTTCATTTCAAACATTTGTTGATGTTATTGTAAGTATAAATTTAGATAATACAATGATTTCTATAGTGACAAATATTAGTATGTTTAGTTTTTACCATGAGTGATAGTAAAAACTCCGAAAATAAAGCTACAAGAAAAAGCATTTCACTAGAAACTAAAATGCAAGTGATTAGAAAATTAGATACTGGTGAGCGTCAATCTCACATTGGTGTTGCATTGAATTTGGCAAATTCAACAATAAGGACCAATCTTAAGAATAAAGAAAAAATACTGCGACAAGCTCTGCAACTAGAATTACCCGTTCTAGAAATATTACAATATATTAAATGGATAATAGACTTTCTATATGGATTGACAACGAAATTGAACGCAATCTGCCTTTAAGTCAATCTACCTTCTTGATAAAAGGACAGAAATTGGAAGTACAGAAGACACTGAATGATCTGAAATGTAAACATACTGACTTAGAATTTTATTTATTTTTTTATGTATATTCGTTTATTATGTTTCTATATTTGTAAGCAATATATTTTTTTTATTGTTATAAAAAACATACTTAATAAATTTAATGGTAAAATAACTGCCCAATTTTCCACCCCACTTTCCCCTAACCTCATTATTTACATGATGAGATAACCTCGTGTAACGCTGTTTCATATTACGCTCTACTTCGATGGAACGTATACCCCACGCTAAACGGGGTCTGACTGTATAGTGCCTGCGCGGCATGAGGGTACTCTAAATAGCCATCGAGCCGCAAGTCCTCTCGTGAGGTTGGTGGAATGGGAAGACAGGTGGGAGGCCTCTGACCACCCCCAGAGTGTTCTCCCTCTAAATTGGGGGATGCGAGTCAAATCGTACTGTCACGTGTATGGTGCTCAAAGCTACGGCTAACGACAGGCGTCAATTAGCCCTTTGCCATGATGAATTTCGTGAGCCTCAATCTGGCCTTTGCCGATCAGGTGGCATTAGTAACTACAACAACAAGCTTTTAAGTCTGCTAAACATGCAGACTTAATTATTTTCAATATTTTAAGATAAATTTCATTATACTATTTTATGTTAATAACTATAAAGATGATATAAAGTTAATTATATGCTAATGGTAATGCGGTAATAGTGATAATATTTATCATGATTTCGTAACAAAATACTAAAAGTGTTTATTCCTTTTTCAGTATCTTGTTTTATTTCGTTTGATTTTTTGCACGTACGTGTTTTCCTTTGTGACATCACTACTAATCGAAGTTCCCGTATCAAGATTTTTTCAATGTTTTTTAACAAAAAGGATTAAAAAATAAGGGAAAAGTGACTTCTCGCTGTCTGACTCAACAGGAAGAAAGCGATTGGATTTTTTTAATTATTTAATCCATTCTATTGTTTTTATTTAATTTTGTGTTGCTTTTATTCAATTCTGCTATATATATATATATACTTACATGTAATCAATTACTTCTCTTTATTTAACACAAACTCTTCTGTTTTTATTTAATAAATTATAATATCTTTTCATTTATTTGACTCATCTTTGATTGAAATGTTGTTTAAATAAAGAACTTATATAGTAAATGTGTTTTTTTTTAATTCACATATTATATTTTTACCTTTAAAAAGCAAATTACAGCATTCCGTAATCTCACATTATCCAATTTTTTTTTTGGTATTACCAACAGTAAATTAAAACAGACTCCTATATAAATAAATCTTACTATCATTGAACTAACTACGGGATTGTGAAACACTTTACATCAGGGGTTGATCTCTAGTCCCCCTCCACCCCCCGAGTGTTTTCTTTCAAAATTGGGGAGGAACGGTGTTCAAATTCACAAGTATTTCTAATTTCAATGCTCATTCTCAATTATTATGAATGGTAAAATAAAAGCCCATACCTTTCAGAATGAATAGAGTGAAGCAGTAAGAATGAAACAGATGTTGAGTGATCAACGTCTATTACATTGCAAGAACAAAACAGGAACTCACATTAAAGCAGTGTTTCTCAAACTGTAGGGCGAGCCCCCTGGGGGGGTGGGCGTGATAATCCTACAAGGAGGGAGCGAGCGTATCAGAAAGTCGAAAATAAAAAAAATATTTAAATAATTATCAATTTACTAAAAGGAAATGAAACACAAAATGTGTTCTGACATAATAAAAAGAAAATTCTGATTGTAAATTGGGTCGCTAATATAGAAAGTTTGAGAAGCTCTGCTCTGAAGAGTGCATTCAAATGTGGATATGTTACAGGGATATTACGAAATTATTAATTTGATCAAATCCTAAAGAAATATCATCAATATACGGCATATGTTACACTCATGGACAAAAAAATTAGCCGACCAAGAAATAATAGCGGGATCATAACGAAATTTGGCATGATTGTACATGTCGGGGAGATATGCAAATGATTAGAAATGCAGCGTGATTGCGCATTACGTATAGCCGGTAGAGGGCGTTTAACGTCGTTCTCCGTGGAGTATAAAACAGGTAACCAAAGCTTTGTTGAGTGTGCTGAATCGTTTAACAGCAACAGCTGAGGTAGACATGCCATTACGCCATTTTCGATGACAATATGAGCAGCTGTCGCAGTTTGAGAGGGGGAGAATGATCAGCATGGTGGAAGACGTATGGTCAGCTAGGCGAGTAGATCGTCAATTAGGACGCTCTGATTGTGTTGTGAGGAGGTGTTGGGACCAGTGGATCCGATAGATGTCATCTACATGAAGCTCATGATGCCCTCAACGGACCAGTCTTCGAGAAGACCACCACATCGTAAGAAAAGCACGCGCACAGCCAACTGCTTCATCGGCCGCCATCCAGGCACAGGTAGCACCTTCACTAGGGGCTCCTGAGTCTTCTCTAACCATACGAAGGCACCTAGCTGAAGGACATTTGAGATCGCGGTGTCCATTACCTGAGCTGCCCTTGACGCCCACCCATCGACGCCTCCGTTTGGAGTGGTGCCGCTCACGAAGAAACTGATCTGCAGCTGAATGGAACCAGGTCGTCTTTAGCGGCGAATCCAGATTCAATATCAGCAGTGGTGACAATCGTATTCGTGTGTGGAGACCCAGTGGGGAACGCCTCAATCCTGCCTGATTTACAGCGACACACCGTTCCCACAGCTGTTGTGATGGTATAGGGTGCCATTGCTTACAATACACAGTCATCTCTAGTATTGATCCGTGGCACCATGACAGCCCAGCGGTATGTCCATGACATCCTGCAACCACATGTGTTGCCACTCATGCAACGGCTGCCAGGAGCCATTTTTCAACAGGACAATGTTCGGTGTCACACGGCAAGGGTGTCGCAAGACTGTCTCCGTACTGTTACTACCGTTCCTTGGCCTGCCCGATCCCCAGATTTGTCTCCAATCGAGCATATGGGAGCATTGGGATCATTTGGTATGGTGAGTTGGGCATCCCACGAGTTTGAACGAACTAGAGGCAAGGTTACATCAAATATGGAACGAAATGTCTCAAGACATCATACAGAACTTGTATGCCTCAATGCCCGATCGTATCGAATCGTGCATTCGCGCTCTTTAGAGGGTTTCAACAGGGTATTAAATACTCCGTTCTTTTGCCTTTTTGTCTGAAATAAATTATCCTTTTTCTTTGATTTTCTAATCATTTACTAATATCAACGTAGTCATTACGTATGTAAAATTTCGTTTCATTTGGACGACTCCTTCTTGGTGCGCTAATTTTTTTTGTCCATGAGTGT
This sequence comes from Trichonephila inaurata madagascariensis, assembly GCA_019973955.1. NCBI lineage: Eukaryota > Metazoa > Arthropoda > Arachnida > Araneae > Nephilidae > Trichonephila > Trichonephila inaurata. The sequence goes on from BMAV01003086.1 coordinate 221,299, forward strand.
AAAATAATATCTCTTCAATATCATTTCCTTGATGAAAGTAAGTGATTTTGTCAAGTCATTGAACTGTTTCAGCGAAAATACGAAATGAGCTAATCAGGATTTGCATTGGCAAAATGCGATCCAGGGGTTAGAGGCACCTGGGGGGGGGTCGTGTCCTTGTACTTCCTAATCAAATAGGCAGTACTATCGATCCCCCAAATATCAACCCCATATCTTTAAAGAATTATTCCGTAGGATTAAACCGGGGATTGGTATTTTAGTATGTAAGCCCTTCTCTGCCCAAAGCGTCATCATTAGTAAAGAAACTATGAAAGGGGAGATAGGCCAAGTCGAAGGATGCCCCGAAACACGCCTCCCCGGTTTCCTGTTACACATTTCCGTCTCTTTTCACGAAATCACTCCCACAAATATCCAGCAACCGAGAGGAAAGATGTTACTCATCAAATATTACCAGCCTAATTTTCTAATTATTTGTAAATTTGTTTCGATAAATAATTTGTATTTCATTGACAATTGTTGTATCACTTGCTTCTTCGTTTAACAATGCATCATATTTGTTAAATGAATATTTGTTAATGTCTTGACAATATTATTTCATCATTTCACTGAAACAGATCAGGGATTTGTTCAAATCTCTTACTTTCATCAGGGAAACGACCTTGAAGGGACGCTATTTTAACATCTACCGCCAATTGATCATATCCCTTAGGGATTTGATCAAATTCCTAATTTCATCGTTTCCCTATGACATATATTTGAACAAGTGATTACAGCGCAACTGCACTTTAAGTTTCAACAAATGGAGCGAAATCGTGTTGTCACCTGCATGGTACTCAAAGCTGAGGACAAACGACAGGCGTAATCTCGTCACGATGAATTTTGTGGTCCTCAATCCGTTGTTACTTTCGATTGGTTTTGGATAAGTAACAAAATTAATTCCTAACATCTGAAAGGGTTTACATGGGAGTCTGTCCTTGAACCTTCTCCATGGTGATGAGGATTTGGGTGCGCTTGATGAGAAGAGTTGAAGAACCTTTGACGTCGTTTATATTCAAACTCTCTAGTAGGAGGCAAAATATGGTTGGGGATAAAAGCCCACTCTTTGTCGGTTATTTTTCAATTCCTACACACACACTATTAGGTCACACTCTCTATATATTTATTTATTTATTTATCTTGGTGGAATTTTCAATCGTTAATAAAACACATTTTAAAGCACTCAATTGAGCTGAAATTTTATATACATGATTATTTTGGATGACAATACAATAATTTAATTATAACTAATAAAAATTTTAATTGATTAAAACTACTTATTTAAAGAATTACAAATAGAGCCATGTTGGCATCATTTTTGGCGACTTGTGTCAAAACTTGAAAAGTTTTTTTTCTCCCGTTTTTAAAGCATTCAGTTGAAATCAAATTTTATAGACACGGTTGTTTTGGATGATAATACGATACTTTAATGATAATTAATCAAAATGAATGACCACTTAATGTTGTGATTCTGTCCTATGTATATATATATATATATATTAATTGTAACTATTAATAAAAAATAGCTAAAATAAATTTTTTCTTTGTTGATCCAAGTAGGAATTGACTTTATATATATATATATATATATATATATATATATATATATATATTACTTGTTTTCAGTACGTTTAAATATGATTCCGGTGAGTGGAACTGGTTTATAGATTCACGTGACTATAGCGTGTAACTAAAGAAACACAAAGAATGCTGATTGCGATGATGTTGATGATGGTAAAAATGGTCCACTAAAAGTTGTTTGTATGTAAACTTAAGATTTAATGCATTGGCATGTCTTTATAAAAAAAATTTCATATACAAAACATTTCATACAAAAAAACATATTTTCAACTTATTAGATATTGTAAAAAAATTGAAATCTATTTATTTTGCATTCTAGTTTCTTACTTTAGTCACGCAAAGAGATGTAGGGATAAAACTTATGAAAAGGAAATTTTAAATTTATAATATATTTATTATAAAGATAAAAACTATAAAACTTACACACACTAACTAATTATACAGTAATATTGCACAATTAATCCATTGGAATATTTTTTTATAAAGTTACAAACATTTTTCAATTTTTCAACTTATCTTTATATTATCAGATATTGTCAAAAAATAAATAAAATTTCTATATTTATTTTGCATTCTTGTTTATTACTTTACTTATACAAAGACGTGTAGACATAAAACTTTTGAATTAACTTTTAAACATTAAATGCATGATTTATTTATTATGAAGTTAAAAATGGTTACTTCAATGTTGCTGTTTAATTTATGTGTAAATTAATCCATTGGAATACTTTTATGTACAGTTACGTGCAGATTGTACATCGGCAGCCATCTTTGAACAAATGAATCTTGGTTGAAATGCCTCAGGGGAAAATTTCAAAACGAACTCGCTTTTCTTCCTATTTGCCTAGTTCCCTAGCAAAATCACAAAATTCTTCCCTCTCTTCAAATCGGTAAAATACCGGCACATGATGTAAACGGGTCCAGAGAGGATTAATGTTGTGGTAATTTTCATCCATGTAAACAGGGATTCTGAAGAAAGTATCTCACACTGTTGATTAAATTCTGTTGTATGTTAACCCTTTAGCGAACAGTGGCTAACAGGTCTAGCTACATATTAAAAATTTTTTATCCAAGCGGGTTATGGATATTTAGTCGATTCGCATGAGTTAAATGAAGCTAAAACGCATGAAAATCAATATAGATGGCAGAACGATACCTTTTTTTTGCATTTCATGTCCTCTGATGGCTAGTTAAAAACAGTTTTTCTTGGTACAAACCTACAAATTGTATTTTGATTAATATAAATAAAACTTCTGATCTTTGAAAAAAAATTCGACATGTATACTTTTCTCTAACCTGAATTAAATAATCAAATTTGCAAATAAAAAAAAATTTATTTAGGTTTTTGGAAAGCTTTTATATGTGGATAGAGCTTCTATCCACTGCCCACATAGAACAGAAAAATGATCTAGAAATTTTCGCTTTTCTCCACTCGAGAGCGAAAATCATGTGAGAATGTTGGGGGTCGGAAATATAAACGAACTTGGTTTACAATATGTGGTACAAGATTCTTGGGTTCGAGAATCTTTCATTGCAGCTGTTCGGCTCCAAGAAAACGCTTGCATATTATAAAGTTCCACAGTAAATAGCTCATCAAATTTGTGAAATAGCTAATTTAAATTCTCAAAAATATTACTTTATTTTTAACTTTTTATATTAAATTAAATAAAATATAAAATGTGGATATATACCAATTTCAATGCATATTCCAAGTATTCTATATATAATGCTGGCCACCGTAAATGCAACACCAAGAAAGACAAGAGATAGCACAACAAAATTTATTTTGTAGATAACATGTTAACCAAGTATCGAATGATTAAATTTATAGAATTCTGTGAAGTGTGGATCCTGCCAGAATCAGTAGCCAGAGTAGCCACCATTGTTGAAGTTCACCGCTGCTACACGCCTCGGCATTGATTCAAAGAGACTTTGGATGTGTTCTTGGGGTACAGCTGAACAAGCAGCTTCCCCACGTTGCCAAAGTTGATCTGGTGTAGCAGTTGGGGGTATAATCTGGGTCAATCGATGAGCAACCTTGGACCACATGTTTTCTATCGGCGAAAGATCCAGAGAACGAGCCGGCCAGAGAAGCAATTCAATCTGGTGATTGACGAAGAACCTTTGGATAATGCATGCCACGTGTGGTTGCGCATTATCCTGTTGAAATATGCCTATGGTCAAGTCCTGAAAGTAAGGAAGGACAACTGGCTCCAACACCTCGGAGATGTAGCGCTGGCTGTTTAAAGTACCGGCAATGAGGTACTTTGAGGAGTGCGAGAGTGATATCCAATACCACCCCATACCATAATACCCGGTTCAGGACCAGTATGGCGGTGCATAATGCAACTATTCAGCATCCTCTCTCCACGGTGTCTATAGACTCGAAACCGACAATCGTGGTGTTGCAGGCAGATGCATGGCTCGTCAGTAAAGACAACCTCATTCCATTCTGCCACTCACATCCTTCTTTCATCACACCATTGGCGGCGGAGACGTCTGTGGATCTGCGTAGACTAAGCAATGGACGTCTTGCGGACAGACCACTCTGCTGTAAACGGCGTCAAATGGTACGCGCAGGCACTGAAAGATGCGTTATAGACTCAATGTGCTGTGCTATGGGTCGTGATGTGACTGAGTGATCTGTCACTTCCATGCGCACAATTTGCCTGTCCTCCTGTGAAGCGGTGCGCTGAGGTGGATGCGATCGACCACATCGGTCCGTCGTACCCTCCTGCATCCTTTGGTCACATATCCGCATTACAGTTGTTTGGTTTCGTCCAACACGACTACCGATTTCCCTGAAAGATAATCCACAATCTCGGTAGGCCACTATCCTTCCTCT
>BMAV01003086.1:228186-243739 GCA_019973955.1 Trichonephila inaurata madagascariensis
AGTATTTTAGCTTTGTGCCCATTAAAGGGTTAAACTACCGACTTTTTCCTTACGATATGAAAGATTTAAGGGAACCTCGCCTGGGAACCTCGCCTACTCTCAACTCCAGCTATTTCTTTCAGAATGTAACACCCTTAACTTTCCACTACGGTTTTTTTTTTAATAGTAGAATGTTTTATACAGAAAAAATTTAGTTAGACATATATTTTATCAGTAAAAATTTAAAAGATACCAAGTAAATGGAAAGAACAACTGTCTTTTCTGAATTCAATACGACTGAGACCATAACCTTAAAATTGAAGACGTTGTTTTATGAGAAAGTACCAAAAATTTTAATACAATTTCGGGCATGGGAATAGTTGAAGAAATAACAATGGGATGAGATGGACATATACTAGCATGCATTGTTCACAGAACAATTCAGAATTGCCGTCCCACCTATATAATTTCGAAATTTAATTTAGGAATCTCAAAAATTAAAGAAGAATTGGTATTCAATATTTAAATGATAATGCATTAAATTTTGGGTTTTTCTGTAGTAAAATTAGTGCACATTAAATTGTGTGTGTTCTATACAAGCGACTCTCTTACTCCTGAATAGATTCACAGATATAAAATGTGTTCCTTTTATTGTGTAGAGACCCACTGAGAATGGGTTCTGTAAACATCAACTCCCAAAGGGTGTTGTGGGGGAGAATCAGACAAATATTCTCTTTTTCAGACTATTACATCAATAGATTTGAAATTTGGCAAAAATGTGGAGGTCCGTGAGTAACGTGTTTCGCAAGAGCGGTTATAGAGGCATTACAAATAAAACAATTTCCGTCTTTTGAATTATCAAACCCAAGGACAAGAAATTTGTCTGGCACGAGAACAGATCCACCAAATACGAGTTTAGGGCAGTGTTTCTCAAACTGTGGGGCGCGCCCCCTAGGGGGGCGCGAGCGTATCGGAAAGTCGAAAATAAAAGATCATTTAAAAATTATCAATTTACTAAAAGGAAACAAAATGTATTCTGACATAATAAAAAAGTACACATTTACTGTGATATAGTATACTTATAAATGTATCAGTACGGCACAATATATTTGAGATACTAAGTATCAATACTAAGTTAAGAACAAGTTTAATAATTACTAGTGATTTTTCAATGGGCTTGTCATACACAAAATTTAATACTTATCTTAATACTTTGTACGGTTTAAAATTAGGGTCGTAGCATCAAAGCATTATACATTATTACTGCATTCAACACATTGATATTGTATGGGGAGGGGGGGGCACGATGAAAATTCTGATTGAAAATTGGGTCGCGAATATAGAATGTTTGAGAGGCACTGGTTTAGGGGAAATCGGCTTCCAGGAGAAGTCACGGGGACATTACAGATATAAAACAAGAACTCGTACTGTATAATTTTGTGTTTACGGTAGTAAGGGTATACATGTAAGAAATGAGCGGAAAAAGTTATTTGTATTCACATTACGAAAGCATGTAAAAGAAATTATTCAAAATAGACAGCAGCAACATGCAAAAAATAGCTTTGAAATAGATTATTGCAAAATTATTTATTTATTTATTTATATATATAATTGGTTGTGTGTTACGAGCTTGTAAAAAATGCCTTTTGACGATTAAAATTAAAATGGAAAATACTGATGAACTTAATTTGTTTTTCATTGAAGCAACGAATTAATTTAAAAATCAACGAGGATTTCAGCAAGTATATTTTCTCTTTAGGAGTATTTTGAAATTCGACCCTATAAAGATGTAAAATCAAAGTATTTTGCATAAATACATTACTAATATCCATACAAAGTGTCCTATTGAAAAGTGCATATGAGAATGCAGACGCTGATTAAGAAGCGCACCAAAACATTGTGCAAGAGAGGTATTGTTCAATTATTTTTGAAATGCTGCGCCTGGTTTCATATTCGAACAAAATGCTTGTCCCTTTTTTATAACAAATAACTCGAGTGTTTGGGTCCACGCCATCAAAACTAACGCAGGTTTAACTTCTAATATGTCAAATGAAATGAATTTGTAATTTTTTCATTACTTTACGTGAGTTCTGAGTTTATTTTCACCTTTGCAAAGAGAGGATTTTGGAGATTTCTCAAAGAGATATTTCAAGGTATTTTTATCATCATAACTATTTCTACATTATTTGAATCGAATTATTGAATTTTTATATTGAATGTAATGATTTCCATAAATACAAAATTTAAGATAAATCTAATTTTGTACATATATATTTTTCAAATTGTGCATATGTATATTTTTATGTTGACATCTTTAGAAATTAAAATGGTCTTTATATAAGATTTACTATGCACTAATTTTAATCTATTTTCCACAAATTAGTTCTTGGAAAAAATGTGAAAAAGAGCATTTTACTGCGTTTATCATATTGCTTACAACCTAGAAGAAACTTGATGCGGAAAAAATGAATTTACATATACATAAAAAATAAAAGTTAGATAACTTTATTTAAGAAGATGCATTGCCCTAAAAATAACCAAAATATTGAGAAAAAAATTATTGCTTCATTTTAATTGCATGACTTTTCAAAACAGGCGTACAAAATTTCGTAGTTCTGTCTACACTATTTAGCCGGTTATTTAACTTTATTTTAACAGTATGTCGAACAGAAAACCGAAACTAGAACGCATGACGCCTACATTTTTCCCTTTCACTTATTTAACTGACCTTGAAAACTTTAAATGTCAATTTTCAAGTTTTTATTTCTCATGATAATCGTGTGTTTCAAGCAAAGTTTCGTAAGGTAATTTTTTCGCTTTCCTATTTTCTTTCTAGTTGAACTATATAAAACAAGTAGTATAAAAAAAATTAAGTCAATTCTCACTTAAGTCAACAAAGAAAAAATTTTATTTTCTCGTTTCTTTTATTAAATAATTACAATTAATATAAATATGTATATACGTATAACATGATCACAACAGTAAGGGGCAAAATAGAAAGCGATTTTCCTTTTTCCTTTCTAAATAGGATGCTAGACCATTATTTTTGTTTGTTACTATTTATTCATAAATTAAATTTAATTATTCTAATAAAATAGCATAGTAAAAAGAAATCACATTCTCAGAAATCAGACCATCAGAAGCGGGATTTGAACCCACGACCTTTGAATTAGATGTCTATTGCGCTACAGGGACACAACGAGGGTCTTTACTTTTTATATATCGTGTTAGACTATTATTTTTGTTTAACTATTTATTCATCTCAATTACATTTAATTCATTAATTAATATTTAAAATAACTGTATTAACATCAAGTGTCATCCACTACAAGTTTAGAAAAATGCATTTGAACTTGAGTGGATGAATAAAAAGTACTTTATTAATAATTGGAAAATTTGAAGAAGATATATATACACTGCTGGCCACCGTAAATGCAACACCAAGAAAGACAAAAAATAGCATAACAAAATTTATTTTGTAGTTAACATATTGACCAAGTATCAAATAATTAAATTTATAGACTTTTGTGAAGTGTGGTTACTGCCAGAATCAGTAGCCAGAGTAGCCGCCATTGTTAGAGATCACCGCTGCCATACGCCTCGGCATTGATTCAAAGAGACTTTGGATGTGTTCTTGGGGTACAGCAGACCAAGCAGCTTCCACACGTTGCCAAAGTTGATCTGGTGTGGCAGTTGGGGGTATAATTTGGGTCAATCGATGAGCAACCTTGGACCACATGTTTTCTATCGGCGAAATATCCGGAGAGCGAGCCGGCCAGGGAAGCAATTCAATCTGGTAATTGACGAAGAACCTTTGGACAATGCGTGCCACGTGTGGTCGCGCATTATCCTGTTGAAATATGGCTATGGCCAAGCCCTGAAGGTAAAGAAGGACAACTGGCTCCAATACCTCGGAGATGTAGCAGTGGCTGTTTAAAGTACCGGCAATGCGTACTAGAGAGTGCGAGAGTGATATCCAATACCGCCCCATACCATAATACCCGGTTCAGGACCAGTGTGGCGGTGCATAACGCAGCTGTTCAGCATCCTCTCTCCACGGTGTCTCCAGACTCGAATCTGACCATCGTTGTGTTGCAGACAGACGCATGGCTCGTCAGTAAAGACAACTTCATTCCATTCTGCCGCCCACATCCTTCTTTCATCGCACCATTGGCGGTGGAGACGTCTGTGGTCTTGCGTCAAGGATAGACCAGGCAATGGACGTCTTGCGGACAGACCACTCTGCTGTAAACGGCTTCGAATGGTACGCGCAGGCACTGAATGATACGTTAGACTCAATATGCTGTGCTACGGTTCGTGATGTGACTGAGCGATCCGTCACTGCCATACGCCCAATTTGCCTGCCCTCACGTGAAATGGTGCACTGAGGTGGATGCGATCGACCACATCGGTCCGTCGTACTCTCCTGCATCCAACGGTCACATATCCGCATTACAGTTGTTTGGTTTTGTCCAACACGACTACCGATTTCCCTGAAAGATAATCCACAATCTCGGTAGGCCACTATCCTTCCTCTGTCGAACTCGGATACTTGATCAAAAGCTGATCGCTGTTCTCTACGAGACATAACTGATCGTTTTTTGAAAAAACCACAAGAAAAACACAATTGCCGAAGTTTAAATCGTCGAAGTCTCCAAGTCTTAAACAGCGCTTGGAGGTGGCGCCACAGACGCGCGTGATGTGTGTCTGCGCTGAAATTCTAATCATTTGCATATCTCACCTCCGCTAATGCATGTTGTAAACTGCATGTTATTTGCATGCTTCCTTCAGGGTGTTGCATTTACGGTGGCCAGCAGTGTATACATATATATATATATAGAGAGAGAGAGAGATGTGACTAATATAAGAATTGAGAGAAAAATGTGTCGTTTCAGTTACGATTTTCGTCCCGCCAAAAATAATGTTTTCGATTCAGTTCCGAATGAATAATTTTATATTATGTGTATAACCTTATTTGTACTAAGAATATAATTCTATCTAAACAAAAATATAATTATATGGTCTACATGAAATGATGATAATTATTTTGTTTACATTAAATTAGAAAACATTGACAAGTTGGTTACAATAACAAAATATGTATCGAACCGAAAAAAACCGGTTTATTTCCGATTTTCGTTCCGACCTTTACGGATTTTTCCTGTTTTTGGTTCGAAGCTCTGGCTTCAAGTGCTAAGGGGTGTTTTTTTATATTTAATATAAAGTTTTGAAACTTCTTTGTTGTTTTGTGTAGTATGTTTGACGATATTGCACATGTGGAATAAGGATTCTAGATAAGTAGTTATGCTTTAAAAAAATCATCAAAGTTAGTCACGTTAGACTGTTTTTTGCTGTTTTAAAAGTATCCGACACAAAAAAAAAATAAATAAATAAAATAAAAATTGTAAAAATTATAGATTTACTTGTAATTCCATTTCCATGCGCACATAATTGAGAGCAACACATCTAAGAGTAACAGAGAAAAATCGTCCTAAAATATTAAAATATTTAAGAAGCCGTAGAGAGAAATTTTAACATGTTAATGTTTTTAAAATTTTAAATAATTTTTGTTTCAAAATGGTGTGTTCCTACTTAAATGTATATTGCATGTGTGTTAAAATAGGATTCATGTAAACATTTATATAAATATGCAAATAAAAAAAATCCGGACAGGGTCCCATTTCCACTTAAGAATTTCGAACTTTCAGAAGAATGAATTAACCTATAATGACCTCTTACTTTTTAAAATTATTATTAGGTCATATCTTAGGGAACAAATTCTATATAGTGCAGTATCAATCCATTATGTTTTTGAATTGAAATCAAACAATTCAAGTATTTCTACACAGTTAACTAAATTTTAAAAATTTTTGCCTGTTACATTTCTTTAAAAGCAAAAAAATATTTTCCAAAGTAAAAAAACTTATCTTTTTTTCAAATTAAAATGACTTGTTTTATCATACCTTCATTAACACTAGAACTTCTGTCCGCGTCGATTGGAAACTGGAGCTTATTTAGTTCTCCTTTCTGCTATTTTGAAGGGAATTTGCGAAATTTTGGTGACTATTAATCATTTTTCATGACTATTACACAGAAAAAGTTAATTAGGAGATTTTACAACTAAATATACTTAGAACGTCCGCTGTTGTCATTTCGACGCCAAAACAATTTATCCTTTTAAATAGCTGCCGTTCAACAAAACATAGTTCACTAAATAGATACTATTAGTGAAACAAACTCAACTCAAAATCAGTGGCGAAACAGGCCTACTGTGTCCATCCCAGTACACGTGACCATTGGGCACTGAGGTGCATGAGCAGGTTACTCAATCAGGTGGTCAACCTGAAGTGAGACCCCCAATGTTTAAGTCCTCAAGCAAGCTTGGTACTCATTTGTCGCGACGCACTGCAGTAGGGATGATTCGATCTTGCCCAGCCCAGGAATAGATCAGGTACCGATGGAGTGGAAGCGCGATACGCTACCACTCGACCATTCGACCTTAGTAAGACAAACTTCCGGAAGTAATAACCCACATTTATTTAACCCTGAATGCAAGATTATTGGGCTCACAGTGGAAATGTGTCAGTTATACTAAAATCGTAGTGTTTCGTTACATAGTATTTGCTCTTATCTGATCATAAAAAAAAATTTATTTGCTTTTCGAACCTTGTGCAGACCTTTTGAAACGATGACTCGTAAAAAAGGTCTAAGCCCTGATGAAATTGCAAATTTGTTGCGGGAGCTTTCTGAGAATGGATGAGATGGTGATTTTAGCTGTCTTGTTCTAATTTAAACTCCGATGAAGATGTAAGATTAGCTGAAAGTGACTGCGAAGAACCTGAAGAAAGTGCAGAAGTAACTAAAAATATTCCAGTAAATCCTGATATACACTCATGGACAAAAAAGTTAGCGCACCAAGAAGGAGTCATCAAAATGAAACGAAATTTTGCATACGTAATGACTACTTTGAGATTGGTAAATGATTAGAAAATTAAAGAAAAAGGATAATTTATTTCAGACAAAAAGGCAAAAGAACGAAGGATTTAATACCCTGTTGAACTCCCTCTAGCGCAAATGTATGATGCGATACAATCAGGCATTGAGGCAAATAAGTTCTGTATGATGTCTTGAGACATTTCGTTCCATACTTTCTGTAACCTTGCCTCGAGTTCGTTCACACTCGTCGAATGACCAACTCACCGTCCCAAATGATCCCAGATATACTCTATTGGAGACAAATATGGGGATCGGGCGGGCCAAGGTAACAGTGCGGAGACAGTCTTGGGACACCCTTGACTTGTGAGGCCAAAAATTTTCTTGTTGAAAAACGGCTCATGGGAGCCGTTGCATGAGTGGCAACACATGTGGTTGCAGGATGTCATGAACATACCGCTGGGCTGTCATGGTGCCACGGATCAATACTAGAGGTGACCGTGTATTGTAGGCAAGGGCACCCCATACCATCACATCAGCTATGGGAGCCGAGTGTCGCTGTAAAGCAAAGGCAGGATTGAGGTGTTCACCACGGGGTCTCCTCACACGAACACGAATGTCATCACTGCCGAGATCGAATCCGGATTCGTTGCTAAAGACGACCTGGTTCCATTCCGCTGCAGTCCAGTTTCCTCGTGCGCGGCACCACTCCAAAAGGAGACTTCAATGGGACCTCGTCAAGAGCCACACAAGTAATTTGCCCCGCGATTCCAAATGTCCTTCAGCCAGGCGCTTCGTATGGTTCGAGAAGACACAGGGTCCCTAGTTAAGGTGCTACCAGTGCCTGAATAGTGGTCGATTAAGCAGTTGGCTGTACGCCTGCATTTCTTACGATGTGATGGTCTTCTCGACGACTGGTCTGTCGAGGGCGACCTGAGCCTGGTCTTCGTTTAATTGACATCTGTCGGATCCACTGGTCCCAACACCTCCTCACAACACAATCAGAGCGGCCTAATTGACGAGCAACTCGCCTAGCTGACCACCTAGCTTCCATAATGCCGAGGATTATCATCCTCTCAAACTGTGACAGCTGCTCATATTGTCTTCAAAAACGACGTAATGGCATGTTTACCTCAGTTCTTTCTTTGTGAATGATTCATCACACTCAAACAAGCTTTGGTTACCTGTTTCATACTCCACGGAAAATGACGTAAAATGCCCTCTACCGACTATACGTAATGCGCAATCACACTGCCTTTTTAATCATTTGCATGTCTCCCCGACATGTACCTTCATACCAAGTTTCAGTACGATCCCGCAATTATTTCTTGGTGCGCTAATTTTTTGTCCATGAGAGTATTTGTTGCTGGGAATGGCTAAGAAGTGTTGCCGCATAATAGTAATTTTCCTGGCAGATTTGCAACTCGAAATGTTTTGCTACAAAACAGTGGTCTAACAAGCTTAGCGACGTCAGTTTTTCACGATAAAAAAGGTCGGAATATATGATAATTACATAAAGTAATAATATAAATCTTAAAACTTAACCCTACCGAACTGTAATCCAGCAATTATTCATTTTCACTACAATTATTTTATATATTTTATATCGCAGTGTCGAAACGACGTCGATGGAAGTTTAAGAGTAACTGAAATTCCTGATTTTCTAGTGTTAATAAGCACTATGATACAAAGAGGATGCGATATATTGCAGTAATATTTCTTTGAAACATACATATATATGCTCTATAACAAGAAAAAAAAACGACGCACCAAGAACCAGTTATCCGATAGAGAGAAAAATTGGTGGGTAGAAAGATTACGTACACCAGCGTTTCTCAAACTGTGGGGCGCGCCTCCCTTGGGGGCGTGATAACCTTACAAGGGGGGGGGGGGGGGGAATAAAAAAAAGTCAAAAATAAAATATTTGAAAAATTTCAAATTTACTGAAAGGAAGCAAAACAAAATACATTCTGGGATAATAAAAAAGTAAAATACACATTTACATTAATATAATATACTTAAAAATGCATCTGCACTGCAAAATGTATTCGATAATTAATTTATCAATGCTAAGTTAAGAACAAGATTAATAATTACTAGTGACTCCCTTGGGCTTGTCCTATACAAATTATACCCAAAATGTAACACTTATCTTAATAATTTGTATGGTTTATAATTAAAGTCATATTGTAGCTTTAGCATGTAGCTTTTAGTACGTTATTTTTTAAATCAATACATTGTTATTTTATGAAGGGGGGTGCGATAAAAATTATAATTGAAAATTGGGTCGCAGGTATTGAAAGTTTGAGAAGCACTGCTTTATTGCATTCCAAATGCCTTCGGAATAATTTTTTATGGATAGCAGTACACAGAAGAGATCGTACTTTGGAAAGACGTATATATACGTCCGGGGCAAATAAGGCACAGGCTGAGCGAGTCGTTTATATACGTATATACTTGAGGTTACAGTAATATTGTAGGTTTAGCATCAAAGTATAGTATTATTGAATTTAATGCATTGTTATTGTATGGAAGGGGGCGCAATGAAAATTAAGATTGAATATAGGGTCGCAAGTATTGAAAGTTTGAGAAGCACTGACGTACACAATAAAAAATAATTGAAATTTCGGAAAAATTGAAGGATTTTTCTAGAGTTACATAGTTACAAAGTAACGAGCTCAAAAAGGAGTTGACCCACCTCTAGCCTGAATGCAAGCTGCCACACGACGTGCCATAGAGGGATAAAGCACCCTGATGGTCTCCTGTGGTACTTCTTGCCAAATGTGTTCCAATTATCGGGCCAGGTCATCAACATTCCCTGGTAGACACTGTCGCCTTCCCATCATATCCCAGAGATGCACGATTGGAGAGGGATCTGGCTGGCCAAGGAAGTGTTTGATAAGCTGTAGGACAGTTTATAGCAACACGTGTGGTATGTGGTTTGGTATTATCTTGCTGAAACGTAAGGTCAGGGTACTGCAAAAGGAACGGTAGCAAAACAGTTCTCAGAATGTCATCGACGTAACGATGTGCTATAAGTGTGCTTCTAATGACGACCAAAGGGGTTCGGCTGTCAAGCGAAATGGAACCCCCAGACCCCCTTGTGAGGGCCCTATGATCGTCAGGGCACAAATGGAAGCAGGCTTCGTCGCTAAACACTATGCGTCTCCAGTCAGCATGATTCCAACCTGATCTATTCAAGCACCACTGTAACAGTGTGCAAGCGTGAATGGCATGTTGCGTAGCGGTCGTTACGAGCGTAAACTTCGCTCTATCAGCCGTCTGTGAATGATCATAGTGGACATTCGTATGTGGGTCGTACTTCTGATGGTTGATAACGATGAATCAAGCGCTGTGAAAACCTGATCTGACAATCAGTCTGTTTTCCTGATCTGCTGTGGCCCTAGCTCGACCTCTACCATCATGACGCTGAAATCAGCCATTGCCCACCCATTCTTGGAAGCATCTTCTAATGGCCGAATCGCTTCGACCCATATGACGAGCAATTCTCCGATTTGCCCAACCTCCCTCTTTCAGTCCAATAATACGATCTCTTTCAAACTTTGACAGTTGCTCGTAATGAGCTTGAATCCTGCGGGGAGGCATTTTTTAGTCGTTGAAAGGTATCCTAAATCACAATGCAACAGAAATTTTCACCATCAGATTGAAAATAGCTTCTTATAGGCACCTGCTGAGTGCGCAGTTCTGATGCGCTGTAGCTCCTGCTATTCATTCGTTGGACACAAAATTTTAATAATTGGCATGTTCGATTGAAATGTCTTTGCGTACGAAACTTCATTACAATCGGGCAACTCCTTCTTTGTGCGTCGTTTTTGTTTGTTTTTTTCTGTTATAGAGTATATTTTAAGAACAATATGAGTTTTATATGGCAATTTCGAAGGTTTGTATCAAATGAAGAAACTACATCAGGAAAATTCTAGAACGTTGTCGTACTTTTTATTTTTATTTGTGATAATGATTTAAAATATTTCCTTTTATAGTTAATAATTATATGCAAATAATGCCCGCAAGCGTTTTAAATAAAAAAAGAAGGAAATTTTACTATCAGCAAGAACAACCAAACAAAATTTCCCACACAATTTTTCTTTACAATCTGTTTACTGAGTAAAAAGACACCACTCCACCTCGTAAAAAAGAAGCAGAGATAAATCGTCTTGAGGATCTTCTGATAAGGGAATTTAGTTTTTCCTGAACACCTTATAGGCCATACAGTTAATGTCTGTTCCATCCGATTTGTTAGAGTTCTGCTTAATCCTCTAAATATTTTGTGGTTTAAGCAGGAGGGTTAAGAAGATACCGTTTTACCGTCTCTTTCCGACACTTTTTCAACACGTTTTATCTAAATGGTTGATTGAAAATAGTGTTAAATCTCCATGAAAAGTGCACCTTTAGTAACTTCCGTAATTCTCATCGTAACTTGATCGAAATGCTATCACTGTTAACAACATAAAAGGTGTTAAACTATGGCATTAATAGATTAATGCATTAAAATACTGAATGAATTTCTAAACTAGAATATTTTTTCATTGTGAAATTCAAATTTAGCAGAACGAATTATAGAAGAATTTAAATTACAAATGGTCTAAGCTTCGTTCGAGTTCAATCAACAGTTCAAACGATTTTCAAAAACAATCTTTAAGGGTAACTATATAATAGATAACGTTGTGAAAATTATATATTCCTACTATTTTCCCCGGTTTCTTAATCCGGGAGCATACGCGCACTCGATATTAATATTAATGGTCGCGCGGTGTGTGACTGAGTCATCCCAATCCTTTTTTTTTATAATTATTCTTATTGTACACGATAAAAAAATCTTAATTCCAGTGAATAATTGAACTAAGAGAAAGTATACTTACCTACTTTTAAGGACTTTTCAATCTTTCTTTGATAATTTGAGAAAAAAATCCAATCAAATTGAACTAAAATTATTCAAATGTGCGTGACTTTAATAAAGGACACAAATCCCATACACCAATACTTCTCAAACTTTCAATACTGGCGATCCCCTTTTCAATGATAATTTTTATCGCGCCCCCCTTATACAATATTAATGTATTGAATGCAATAATATAATGCACTTTGACGCTAAAGCTATAATACGATCTTAATTATAAACCGTACAAATTAATAAGTTAAGTATAAGTAATATATATTTTAAATAAATTTCTTTGAAGTGATAGGATAATATTCTTTTGTTAATTTTCTTTTCTTAATTTTTAAATTAGAATAGATTACAAAATGCGGTGGCTGCTTTGAAGACAAAATACAGATCTCATCAAAGTATCGAAAAAGAACTCAGAGTGTCAATTTCCAATCCTTTGAAAAACTTTGCTCTACAAGTCAACTCCATCGAAGTCACTAATACTTATTATACTTGCTCTTAAATACCTTGTGTAGCACTGATACATTAAAGGCTGAAGTGTCCGCTCTTTGCACGAGCTCATTTTTAAAAAAATAAAACATTATTCTTGATATAATAGCTGAATTGTAAGGAGAGTAAATCCAAATGCACGACAATGTTTACAAAAATGTAAAATGATTTTTCGTAATGAATACTCATATTATGATTAGTTTTAAGCGAACTGTAATTTTAAGCCTCACATGATTAGCATTTAGAATTATGTTAAAAAATGAAAAATATAAAATTCCGATGAAGAATAATTGTGTTATTTTTAATATTCAAAGCGAGAAGACTTCAAATTGATTTAACCCGGGAGTAGGCACTCACTCGATACTAATGTTAATGGTCGCGTGGGGTGACTGAGTCACCCCAATCTTTTTTTTATAATTATTTTTATTGCAAACGATAAAAATCGTGATTCCTGTGAATAACTTAAAGAAGAAAAAGTATACTTACCAACTTTCAAGAACTTTTCAAATTTTCTTTGATAATTTGAGAAAAAATTCCAAAAGAACTGAACTAAAATGTTTCCATCGTACGCGATCTTAATAGGGGATACAAATCACAGGTACTTTTCACTAGCATTACAGGAATGATACATGCAAGCAAAACTGTCATATTTTGTTCAAATTTTTGTAGTTTTGCTGTCCTTTGACTCACACCCCGCGCGGCCACTCCCGGGTTAAATGTGTAATGAATGTAAAAATATGAATGTTAGTTCTAAAAAGGAATTGTGTAAAACTTTTTTCATCATGATTTATATGTTTCAAAATACTCATCAAAATAAATCTTGGCCTAATAATCCTTCAAAGTGCTTTCTGTGCTTTTCCAAATGTCATATAACTCTTTCGTATGAGAAAAGGCGCATTATTTACAACTTCTCTAAATCAGCGTTTCTCAAACTGTGGGGCGTGCCCCCCTGGGAGGCGCGATAACCCTGCGAAAGGGGCGTGAGCATATTGAAAATAAAAGGTTTAAAAAAATAATTTTTTGGAATGAAGTAAAACAAAATGCTTTCTGGCATAAAAAATACACATTTACACTGATATAATTTATATATATCATCTGGTGATCATCAAAAATAAAATATTTCACTTCAAACGCTCATTAGCTATCTATGATTCAAATTTGCTGTAATCCCACAATGCGAGATTTCTGTGTATTACGTTTCTTTTAACCCCTAAAATGCTCATTTTGATTATCATATATTTGACCTTCAAACTTACTAGTATGGTTCATTCCACCTCTTTTTTTTAGGAAAGTTGTAAATAATATTTTTCTGTTGCTTTTAATTCCATGTAAATGAGTTTTATGATATATGAATAAGCATATTGAGCACTGAAGGATTATTTGGCCAAGATGTATTTTTATGAGTATTCTGAAACATATAATGCATAATGAAAAACGTTTTACACAATTATATTTTAGAACTGACATCGATATTTTTATATTCAATACACTTTTAACATGGGAGCGGTCACATGACGCACAGAGTCCCCCTAGGCTCACGAAATCGTTAATTCTGGGAGAGAGAGAGAGAGAGAGAGAAAACTGTTTATTCGTTAACAGTGACTGTGACAGTATCCTCCTATTAGACAGTCTTAATGGGAACTAAAATGAACTTGTCACAAATATGCCTCTTTTTTGAGTGTGGCAAACGTTCTTTTACAATCAAGGTACTTGTTTTGATCGAGTTCCCTGCGCGACCACTTTTGTTCAAAAATATTTTCTATGAACATGCTACACTTTTCCCTATGAACAACTTTGTGGTTTTGATTGCTGTGTTATACAAATTATTATGGCTTACAAATGTAAATTAGCAGAATGTATAAAAAAATGGGCATCTGTGATCTCTATTGAAGGAAGTTAAAACTGATCAAGCAATTGAAGAACCTGCTGAAATAATGCATATTAATCGATAGCGAAAGTAAATATGACAAAAGTGATAGGCATGAAACGTTTGAGTTG
Organism: Trichonephila inaurata madagascariensis; assembly: GCA_019973955.1. Lineage (NCBI taxonomy): Eukaryota > Metazoa > Arthropoda > Arachnida > Araneae > Nephilidae > Trichonephila > Trichonephila inaurata. The sequence goes on from BMAV01003086.1 coordinate 242,492, forward strand.
AAGTGAAATTTTCAAATGCTGCCTAAAGAACTCTATGAAGAAAACTATGAAACCATAAATGTAGCACTTCGCCTTGTCAAAAAGACACAAGGAAGAAAAAGTTCAAAATGCTATTTGTAGACCATCAAACGACAGCAAAACTACAATAAAGTGAACAAAATATGACAGTTTTGCTGGAAAATAACGTTCCTGTATTGTTAGTGAAAAGTGTCTGTGATTTATGTCCTTTAATAAGGTCACGCACATTTGGAACATTTTCTTTAATTTTATTAATTTTTATTTCAAATTATCAAAGAAAAATTGAAAAGTCCTTGAAAGTAGTTAAGTATAATTTCTCTTAGTTAAATTATTCACTAGAATTGTATGTTTTATCGTGTATAATAAAAATAATTATAAAATAAATTATAGTTTAAAAACAAACTAAAAAACACGCTTTTACAGGGAATCGAACTAAAAAGTAAGAAAATAAAAATATATATTGCTTAAACGTAACATATACAAAATTTAATACTTATCTTAATAATTTGTACGGTTTATAATTATGATCGAATTGTAGCTTTAGCGCCAAAGTGCATTGTTATTGCATTCAATACATTATTATTTTGGGGGGGGCGCGATAAAAATTATGATTGAAAATTGGGTCGCCAGTAGTGAAAGTTTGAGAACCACTGCCCTAAATGAAAAATAAAGACATAAAAAAACAAACGAACTAACCATACCCGTAAGTTCGAAAAGGTCAAACAGATGAATTTTTTATCTTCCTTAAATGTTTATCTGGTCTGGGTTTTTTCTTTTCTCTGAAATAGTATTTTAGGTTTAAAAAGAAAACTTAATAAAAAAATCTCTCATCGTGTGATTACAGCAAATTAAACAAAATCTTGTGTTTTTTATTTAGTTATAGGATCAGATAGCTAATGAATGTATCGAAGTGAAATCTTTTATGTTAGATGTAATATCGCCAGATGATACATATAAATTATATCATTGTAAATGTGTATTTTTTTATTATATCACAGAAAGTATTTAGTTTACTTCATACCGGTAAATTAATTTTTTAAACATTTAATTTTCGATATGCTAGTGCCCCCCTTGTAGTGTTATCACGCCCATTCCTTGTAGTGTTATCATGCCCCCCAGGGGGCGCGCCTCACAGTTTGGGAAACGCTGCCATACACTTTTCGCTAATATTACAGGAATGTTATTTGCAGACAAAACTGTCATATTTTGTTCAAATTTTTGTAGTTTTAT